>JAODAL010011691.1:0-98740 GCA_025379985.1 Phyllomedusa bahiana | reverse complement strand
ATGAAAAATTCCCTGGGTGGAATGGCAAAAGTATACTCCCCAAAGCCAAAATAAAACTAATTGTTATGCATGTTCAGTGCCCCCCCCATTGGGCACCGACCCCTTCCCAAATCCCTATCAGTCAGAAGAGTATTTTAGAGTTTTTCCCAATACCTTAAAAACCAACAGTCCCCTGTAAGATTGGAAAGTTAATATCCCAATTTAACCCAAGACCCCAAAACCGGGAATGCACCACAAATCTACCCGGGGGGGGAATTCACTTGCTTAAAGTCCACCTCGGGTAATGTTTTATAGAAAACTTTATGAAGTTTTTGTGCAATATCACACTGGATGGCCCAAAGATCAGAATCAGGTTCAATCCTAGCAACATCTATTGGAAATTGATGTGATATAAGCTGAGAAACAGGTTAGAGAGTAAAAGGAACCGGTCAAGTAGTCCCAAATTAATCTGTCTTTCCACATACTGTCCGAGGGGGGATCTTGGGAAGGGAACTCACATAGCGACAAAGAAAGGCCCCAACTGGAGTTTTGACCCCTATTTTAGATCTGTAGGCTCCCAAGGGGGGGTCCCTAATGAAAAAAAAAGGAAGGGACCCAAGTCAAGGGGGGGTTCTCTAATTTTTTTGCCCCCTGTGGGTTTTTAATTTGGGGGGCAATTTTTTAACGAAGGGTTTAAAGAAGTCGAAATTTGGGGGACTTCGGGTGAACGAAAATTTTGCTTTTGATTTATAAAATGGCTGCGAGCACATGGCGTTAATGGGAAACCCGGGAGGAAGAAGGGCTAGCTGCTGACTGTTTAGGGATGAAGACAAACAAAAACCGGGGGATTCTGTGCGTCACCGCACATATAAATGGGCGCGACGCGGGGTACATTCCCCTCATTGTATGCAGGGAAGGTGCTGCCCCGGGGTGCTTGTAATAGCGTTACAAAGAACGATTTTTTTTTTAGCAAATTTTTGTGGGGGTCTCATTGTTTAGAGACGCTTCTCCTTAACGTTTATTTTGATTTTTTGGGGGTTTGGATCTAAGTCCAAAATGTGCGTCCTTGCGCTGCATATACATTTTTATGCATTTTTTCCCCAGCACATTGAATATCCAAGGGGGATCTTTAAACCTGTTCCCTTTTTATTCATTTAAAAAAAAACAGCATTTTTACAAAACAAATACCCCTTCATTTTTGGCTGTTCAATTCTTTTGGAAATTTACATCCAGGGGTTTTAATTAAGGTTGTTTTTCTGCTGTGGGACTAAAAAAACCGTCTTTTTTCACCCCCCCAAAAAATAAAAATTTTTCCCGTAGCCTAATTAAAAGCGAAGTTTAATTACAATTTTTCTCTTGTTGTGTAGCTAAAAAAACGTCATTGTAAAACGTACAAAGCTCGAGTTTGTGGTGCTCAATTGTTGGTGCAATTTACATCCAGGGGGTACATTAAGCGTTGTTTTTTCTGCTGTGGTCGGTGTCTAAAATAAAACAGTCTTTTTCACTGCCAAAAAATACATTTTTCCTGTAGCATAATTCACTAATGCCGAAGGGGTTAATTACAATTTTTTCTCTTGTTGTGTAGCGTAGAAAACACGCCTTGGTAACACGTCTAAAAAACCTCGTCGTTTTTGGTTTCTCAATTCTTTTGCGCAATTTACATCCAGGGGTTAATTAAGCGTTGTTTTTCTGCAGTTGTAATTCATATCCGAAGGTTAATTAAGCCTGTTTGTGGCTTTTTTTATTTAGTAAAATAATAGAGTTTTTAAAACGGCACATAAAGTCAATTTTTCCTGCCCAATAATTGTGGAGCGCAATTTATATCCAAGGGTTATCCAAGCTTCTTAGTGGGTATCATTTGGATGTCAAACAGGGTGCGTATTTTTATATACCAGATATCTTCATCAAACAGTGTCTGTACATTTTTAGAACAAACTGTGTATGTCAGGACAGAGAGGTTGGCTGGCTTTTCACCTGCGAGTGGCAGAGGCACAAACATTCCAGGCCACAGGTCGCAGACACAGCAAGCGGGACATCGCAGCAGGGGTCATCGGTGAGGCCACAACTGCCGCTGTCATTCTTTGCGGGCCGTGTGATGACTAGCAACCCAAAGGGTTCTTGATTGGTTGACTAGGTCATCCACTTCCTCCCAGATTCACATCTGACAACCCCAGCAAAGTGTTCAGGTGGGAACGTCAGACACAACCCTTAGTTGGCATGGCCCGGGAGGGGTCAGCGGCCATCTCCCAGTCATCAAACCCGCCCTAGCCAGAGATCTACCTATGTGGTTGGGTCAGCGCCTATATAGCCGAGGATGAACAATTTGAGGAGGGCAGTCAGCAGCTTCTTGGCAGCTATGTAATGGGGCCAATATCCCCTTGCTTCTTGCAGTAGGCGGCTAAAGTATAGAGATGTTGAGAGTGGCATAGGAGGTCATGTTGTGAGTGGTCAGCCGCTGCATACCAAGGACCGGTGATGAGGACAGCAGTGACGATGAAACACAAATAGTGATGATGTAGCGACCGACATTGGAGCCCCGGGTGAGGAACAGGGCTTCATCATTGTCAGGAGAAGAGGGCATCAGCTTGCGCGTAGGCAGCAGGCGCTGCAGACAAGTGGGATGTGTGGCCGTGAGTCAGCAGGGTGGTTTTAGCACAGTGTGACGGTTGGGAGGCCAAGCCGGCCACGGGGTAAAAAACCCGCTTCGCAGGTCCAGAAAGTAGGCGGCACAGGGCTTCAGCGACGGCAGTGGCGGTAGTAGTCACTCACGTGCAGAGCGTTGTCGGTAAAATCCGAATACTCGGCGGGGTTGTTGTGGCAGTTCTTTGCTAAGGCCACCGGAGGTGCCGAAATATGGGTTTATGTAGAATCTGTGGGCAGAAAGTGACAGCGTGGCCGGGAGCTCAAGTTGGGCACCATGGCCCCTGCGTCAACCACATGCAGGTCACCCATCCGGTGGCCTGGGAGAAACGTGGCCCAGATGTGGTGGTCCATCCTGCTGCCCAGCAACAGCAGCAGCGCGCCCAGTGGCACGCATTGTCCATTGCAACCAGTCTAGGCTCCAACCACCTCTGCAGAACGGGAAGCTGTTTCTCTTTGACATTCATCTCCCGGTCCAGTTGCGCATACTGCTCCACGCTCACTCATGGCGCCAGCAGTCCTTCAGAAACGCGATTACAAAGAGACAAACCGTATGCTGTCCAACATCCTAAGGTTGCAGCAGATGAGACCTGCTCCTGTCAATGATGTTGGTACTGCAGTCCCTCCCTTTCCAAATGGTGGGCCTCTGCACAGTTCAGAGTAACTAAATGGCTTGTGTCCGAGCCGAGACGGGAGAGTGTCCAAGCCGTAATTTCTTTCCAAAAAGGCGTAGTACCAGCACTTTCATATATATGTATGAACAGATGGTGGGCCAGTCATTGAGCTTATCGGTTTGTTCCAAGGAGCAAGGAGCACGGACGTCTGGAGCTTGTAACTACGGTCAGGGCCAGTAATGTCCTTTATGGCCCACTTGGGTGAATGTTGCTTCCTGCCAAGGCCACACAACAACCTTGGACAGGAGATGCCGCTTTCTCCTCCACGTTGTCAAACTGCGGCTCCTGCGCCAATGTCCGCTTCTCTCCTCCTCCACCCCACCATTTTATCAGCCTCCACAAGTACTGCTCCATCAATACCAGGATGTGTAGGGCACAGCGGGTGTCACACCAGTTCTACACCTTTGCTTGCTCGGCTACGAAGTCACACAGGGGAGGAACTGCTCCGCGTCATGCAGCAAGAAATCGATGTGTGGCTTTCTCCCGCGCAACTGAAATCGGAACCATGGGTGACATGGGGAGTAAACATGGTGTCCGCGCTTGCACCGAGGAGGTATGGTCCATGACGCCCTGCATGGCGCGTTTGTTCAAATCTGGTTGTGTAAGGTTCCTGAAGTCTTCCACCGATCTTCAGAAGATTGAAAATGGCCAGGAAAACTGTGTGTGTATGCACTTCATCCATTCCTACAATGCAAGGAACACAACCCTCCTCGAGTGGACTGCGGCGCAGAACGGCCTCCACCAACACTCTCTGATATGCGATGTTTCCACCGTTGGACTGCACATGTTGGGACCGACTGTATGAAAGAGAAAGGCCATTAACGATTTTTTGATGATCCAGAACGGGACATGGAGTACTCCCCGGTGTACTTTGGATGTCAGCCAGAGGCAGCTCTGCTGTCACCTGCGTTTGTTGAGGCCTTCGAGGAGCCCACGTTATTTGTCAGTCGCAGTGGGACTACGGGATGAATAATGTCATTCCCATGCTTCATGTCCTGGGAACAGATGCTTGAAAAATCTGGCAGGGGACTGGAGACGTGGCGACTTACATCTTTGCGGCCACATGAGTCGGTTGGGGGACATGAAATGGAGGAGGAGGAGGACATTGGAGCCAGAAGCAATTGTCTGGTGAAATGATGGATTTCTACCCAGGTGACAAAGAGGAGGAGCAGGAGCAGCTGGAGGAGGTGGTAGATGGAGATGAGGAGACGAGGCAGATGACTCGCAAGCACCGTGGCAGGTATACAGTGGAGATGGAGGCAGGGAGCCGCCTCGGAGTCACTTGTGCAGATGGCCGCAGCATGCTTATTTGCCTGGCTAGTTGACACGCCGAATAGTCAGCATCCGGCAGAGGTTGACTTCTGGCTCTCCACCCTTTGGACATCGCTACCGGTCCAAAATGGGGAGCCTTTTTCCCAGCTATGAGAGGGTGGACAAAACTGATATACATAGGGAAATCCTCCGTAGTCAGTGGCCGTGCATTTGTGCGGCATCGTCCCTCCTCTGACCAGGTCTGACCGGGGGGTTCTTTCAATGCTCACGTAACTACTGCCGCGGCTGCAGGGGGAAGGTGTGTGTGGTTGTGTGATCAGTACCAGCTCCTCCCAGCAACCTTAGTCTGGAAGTCACGATGAGCAGCTTCCTTCACCTGCCTAGTGAGGAAGGGCAGTCGCAGCAGCTGCAGCAGTGACTGGGAGCAGGACCCTGAACCAAACAGGTTGGTGGGCCTACTTGGACAGCACTCTGCCACCCAGTTAGAAGATCGGGGACTACTGGGCAGGCCAAACTGGACTGTGTGGCCGCTAACTTGCCGAATTTTGTGCAGTGGAGAAGTGTCCTCCCGCCGGTAGTGTGGCATCAGAGCGGGTGTTCAGTGCGCGCGGGGGCATCAGTTATACCACCAGGAGAACCCACTTGTCCACGGGAAATGTGGAACGACTGACTTTGTCAAGATGAATCAGGCGTGGATCGCCAGGGACTTCCACACACAATGCCTTAGGCGTCAGACTACATCAGCCATGACGCCTCTCACCAAATGTGAGAATGAGTCGGGGTTACAAACTAATGCCTCGCCACTATTTGATGCGCCACCTGCCTGATGCACACACATCTGCTGCCAGTTTCTCATCTGCCACCAACCATCTTTACAGGGATTGGTATTGCCACCCCAACTCCACACGTCTGTCATTGTGCCACTGTCTGTACCTCATGCTGCTGCTGTGGGTGCTGCCGTGACCTCCACACACTGTGTCATTGGTGCCACTCTGTGGGCCTACTCCTGTTTTGGCCACCTCCACAATGTCATTGTGCCTACTGTCTGACCTCATGCTGCTGCTGCTGTTGATAGATATAGAGATCAACCCCACTGTGTCATTGTGCCACTCTGTGGCCTGTTCTCGTTTTGCCACCTACAGGATTGTTCTTGTGCCACTGTCTGACCTCATGCTGCTGTGGCTGCCGCCGTCATCTCCACACTCTGTCCTAATGTTGCCACCTGAGCTCTCAATATTATATGAGACCAATCAAGCTCCCTCTGCATATTTATCTCGCATGGCACAACGTTCTTACAGCACCTGCAGGCCTCTGTGCAGCCTCGGAATAGCTGTTTTTTAACGTGAGATTCGTCCTGAAGTATGTCGGAACAAAGTTATTTTTGTCGGGGAAATTCGGCGAAGTGAGCAAACCGAATTTTGAGAAATTCGCCCATCTCTAGTTATTAATGAAAATGTCGACTGGATTAATGACCTTTTTTACAACCAACAGTGGTTTATTAATTACTCTAGGGATGCTCTCCAAGGTCTCAGCAACCAAACTAGATCCCACCGACCACATGACGTTCCCGAATAGAATGGCTTTGGACATGATTTTAGCAGAAAAAGGAAGGGTTTGCAAAGTGATTGGAGACACTTGTTGCACATGTATTTCAGAAAATACTGGTCCCACCAGGAAGGTGATGATGGCCTTGACAAACTTGGATGATCTGTCCATGGGACAGTTATTTTGGGTGGACATCAGGATGGCAGAATTGAATTGGTTGACTCAAGTAGGCGCTGCCATAGTTATAGTTCTGATACTGATGGCAGTGATTCTCCTGTGTATTTTCCCTTGCATAAAAAGATTATAACAAAGAGTATTGATAATGTAACTCCAACTTTCCCTATGGTTAACAGTGAGACAACGTGCATTGTTGCTGAGACCCATATAGTCCCCCTTGGAACCACAATTCTTTACCAAGATTAGGATCCAAATAATTAAAAGGGAAAGAGTAGGGGCCTGTCAGGGCTGGGAATGTCCAACTACAAATGGGGGTCACTCACAAAGGAGAGGCTCATTTCTTTTCCCGCCCAGCCTTGGCAGGCACAGGTGATTTTAGATTAGGGGAAGAAACAATGTGAAACAAACTCAGGGTTAGAGTGTAATAATGTTTTAGGGGGATTGTGAATGGAAACATATATTTTTCTAATGCTTTTCTAATAAAGTTTGTGGTGCAAAACATTATTACACATATACACTCACCGGCCACTTTATTAGGTACACCTGTCCAACTGCTCGTTACCATTTAATTTCTAATCAGCCAATCACATGGCGGCAACTCAGTGCATTTAGGCATGTAGACAGGGTCAAGACAATTCCTGCGTTCAAACCGAGCATCATATGGGGAAAAAAGGTGATTTGGTGCCTTTAAAGTGGCATGGTTGTTGGGCCAAAGGGTGGTTGAGTATTTCAGAAACTGTGATTCCGGGTTTTTACGCAAAACCATCCTGGGTTTACAAGAAGGCCCGAAAAAAAAAAAACACCCAGTGGGGCAGTCTTGGGCGGAAATGCCTTGTTGATGCCAGAGGTCAAAGGAGAAGGGGGCAGCGGGTTCGAGTATAGAAAGGCCCAGTGACTCAAATACCCACCTTTAAAACCCAAGGTAGGCAGAAGAGCATCTTTGAACGCAAGTAGGGCGAACTTTGGGCAGAGGGGCTCAGCGCGAAGACCACCCCGGGGGTGCACCCCCTTTCACTAAGAACAGGAAACTGAGGCTCCAATTTTGCCAAAGCTCATCGAAATTGGACTAAAATTGGAAAAAAAAAAAAACGTTGCCGGGTCTATGAGTTCCGTTTTTCTGTGCGACATTCGGAGGGTTGGGTAAATTTGGCGTCAACAACATGAAACAGGACCCTCCTCCCTTGTCCCAATTTTTAGGTGGGGGGGTTGGTGTGTCATGGGTGGGGAATTTTTTTGGGCATCTTTGACCCCTTGGTCCCTTTGAGCACGTTGCAACACCTTGGGAATTATCCCAGAAGAATTGAGGCAGTTCTAAAGGAAAAAAGGGGGCCCCCCCCCCCCCCCCAACCGTTACAGCATGGGTCCCTAATAAAGTGGCCGGGTGAGTGTATAAGCTTACTAAAGCAGATATTTTCCAGTGGAACCTGCTTCCTGGCCCATCCCCACTATTGGCAGCAGGGACCGGTGGAAACCATGCCCTATTGGAGAACCAATCAACTAGTGCCACATTCTTGATGCATGCAAGAAACAAAGGAACTTAACCATGGCATTGAAAACAATTTGTAAACCCATTGTGTTGTAATAAAGGCTGAGTCAGTCTGCGCCTGATACACACTGAGGAGGAGGTCATACCAGCTCTCTATGTTTTGGTATAATTTCTTCACGCTGGCAATCAGTGTTCAATTTGGACAGACATAGTCACGTGGTATACCCCGAAACCCAACACTTGTACTGGAAGCACATAAATGATGAATTGTAAGAATCTGAAGTAAAAATGATATGGGAAGTTACAGTTTTAATTAAATTTTACAACTAAACCTAAAACTTTTTCATGTAGATCATCAGATCGGTGCTTCCAATAATGCAACTACCATTGCAACTGACTAGTACTCTACCGCATGTATCTCAAAGATATGATGTACAGTAAATCAATAAGTAGTTTATGCATAAAGCTGTAAAATGGATACAGCATTCACAGAATTACATAGGTACAAGCTGCACCTGTATGTTATATCACTACATAATTATATGGTTGAAAAAAAACAAAACCTATGTATATCATTTTCAATTAATGATGAAGAGGAGATGTGGATGAAAGGGAGGGGTAATGGTAGTCTTTATACATTTGTTTTTGTATGTCTACATAAGTATTATTATTATTTGTCAGTTATTGTCTAACCATTCTTGAAGCCCTCACCTGCTCCTGAGATGCTAACTACACAGATGGACAGTTTTTATGGTAAAGAAGACTTGATGTCTCTTTTTTTTTCTGCAGATGAAAGGGAGCAGTGCATGGTCTTTTGAAGGGGTTTCACATTAAACAGCTTTTCACCACATTTTTTGTAAGGGCCTGTTTAAAAAAAAGTATGTCACAAAAGTTAGTACACCTCTCACATTTTTGTAAATATTGTACGGGATGTACAGACCGGTAGCCAGGATTGAATGGGGGCGTCCGGGAGGTAAGTATGAGTCTTATCTTTTATTTTTAATGATGCCCCAACAGATAAATGAGCATTCTTAGGCCCCGGAACACCCCTTTAACTCTCTTGGGCATGGGGTTCACTAGAGCTTCACAGGTTGCAGCCACTGGAATTCTCTTCCATGCCTTCATGGATCTGGTGGGTGTTAGAGACCTTTATCCACCTTCTGTTTGAGGATACTCCACAGATGCTCAATAGGGTTTAGATCTGGAGACAAGCTTGGCCAGTCCAACACCTTTAACCTCATTTTCTTTAGCAAGGCAGTGGTGTTCTTGGAGATGTGTTTGGGGTCATTATCATGTTGGAATATTGCTCTGCAGCCCAGTTTCCGTAGGAAGGGGACCATGATCTGCTTCAGTATGTCACAGTACATGTTGGCATTCATGGTTCCCTCAATGAACTGTAGCTCCCCACAGCGGGAAGCACTCATGCATCCCCAAACCATGGCACTCCCACCACCATGCTTGACCGTAGGCAAGACACACTTGTCTTTGTACTCCTCACTTGGTTGCTCCTACACACCCTTGACACCATCTGAACCAAATAAGTTTATCTTATTTAATTGCAGGCTTGATTTATATAGATGTAAGCAGTTTTGTCCTGTGTTTTTTTCTTTGCACTTACAACCCCGTAAATTATTACGTTTGTGTCATGTGACTTGTATTTTTTTTATCATTGGTTGGGGCATACTTTTTTAACCATTGTGTGTAAATATCCAATTGAAATATGACTAGGGCATAACTGCCTGAAACGCGTAAGTGGGTGTTGCACGCTGTGTTTTGTGCATAATTTTACGAATGTACAATTCAAGTTTTATGGGAAGCTGGTTCATCCATTTCTTTCGTTTGGACAGTTTACAAGTGCTTACTGAGCACTGTGCTTCCCCTATTACCAGGTGAGATCTTTACTACCCTCATGGCTTTGAATAGATTAAGAGAACGAGATTATAGAGATCATATACTTAATGTAGCTAGAACTGAAGTAAATAAAATATATCATTTATGACCTCATGTATGACAACTGTCTAGGTCTAAGACTTTCTTTGTTGCCGATAGCAACTAATCAGAGCTTCCCTTTCATTTCATATAGGGCTCTGAAAAAATGAAAGGGGAGCTGGGATTGATTTCTATGGGCAACAAAGAAAGTCTTACACCAAGATAGTTTTCATACATGTCCCCATTAGAATCAAATAATAATCGTTGCATCCTGAGGAATAAATCAATTACTTTCTCTATTGTTTTCAGTCATCAATACAAACAAATTATACAAATTGTTAAAAAGCACCTGCCAGTTTTTTATACTCATGACAATTTCTCTGTTATATTAAAACAGGATATCAATTATGGCTCCAACAATAGGTGCCATGGTATCACCAAGTTTATTCTTAAGTGAAGGGGTTAATGTGAAGTAAATTTGATTTTGTTGCAGCCATAATATCTAAATTAGCTCGTAGCACATTGAAAACACTGACACATTTGTATCTTATGTAACAAAAAAGAAATATAAGATAAACCAATATATAAATTGCAACACTAAAGATGTTGTTTATTTAATTACATGCCTGACATGCCAAGTCCAATAAGTTAGATGAGCCACCACATCTTTAAGGGTTCGAATTAGACGGCACCTATCAGATGACTTTGGCATCTAAACATTTTTGTGAAGTCCATCAGAATGAAACAACTGCCTTTTGTTTTGTAGATATAGAAAAAATAATAAAATCAGTTAGAGGCAGAGACATAAAAAGAAAATTACTCAGCCGCGAGGCAAAATGTGTATTCCAACTAGGAAATAGGCAACCATTAGGATTAAATATTAAACATGATCTATTATATCAGTATTAATATGTGAAGATGTTATATAATTATATATATTTTAGTACTATTAATATGAAATAATTTATACATATACCTTTTATGATATGGAATTTAATACATATCCCCTTAGTGATTAATCTCCTAAAATGTTATATGGAATAGCGATTTTTACATTTTACTTTTTTTGGCATATTTATGCATGTAATATATATGTTTCTTATGATTCAGTTCTTTTTAATATTATGGCATTGTTAGGGTGCTTTCACACATTGCATTTTTGGAGCGTTTATTCGGTGCATTTTTTGCAGAAATACACAGCTTAAAAAAAACCCCAAAAAAGCAAAAAAACACACTGTTTTAGTTACTGGGAACAAATGTAGGTGTTCATTTCTTCCTGTCTTTCCTAACTCGATTTTCACTAATGGAAGTAACCTCTGTTTCTACACGTTAAACAGTATAAAGCAAATCAGAACCAGCATCTAATGCAAAAAGTGCTGATATTTATTTATCCATAAGTGCAGAGGGTACACAAAAACATAATAAAACCAACGTGTTTCAGGCATTAAACTGCGCCCTTGATCACGGTTATTACATTCCTCATTAACAAACACATTAAATAGAGAAAGATAAAGGGTACAATCTATATGATGAAGGATGTCAAATATTCATTACTACATATTACTACATAACCATCTTAAATTTGATAATAGCTATTATCTTCAATTCTTGGGAGTACCTATGTGGGCTACATCTTCCCCCTCGCTAGCTAATCTCTTCATGGTGTGGTGGGAGCACCATGCAATTTACAATGTGGAGAATCTATATTCGGATTGTTTACTTTGGTATGGACGCTACATCGACGACCTCCTCATAGTTTGGGGTTGCATACCAAAGTTTGTTTCCTATCTTAACAACAATAATGTTAATCTCAGCTTCACTTACAATTTTGACGCAAAAACTATTTCTTTTCTAGATGTATGTCTAATAGGAAATGTTGGTAAAGCTAGAGTTACTACTGTGTTCTATAGAAAACCCACAAGTGGGAACACGATCTTACGTGCTGATAGCTGTCATCCAGCACATACAATAAACTCCATACCATTTGGGGAATACAATAGGGCACGTAGAGCCTGTACACAAGAATCCGAATATGTTGAACAAGTAAAGATCATAGATCGAAGATTAAAAGAAAGGGGATACACAAATAAACAAATAGATCTAGCAAAGAAAAAAATTGGAGGAAAAACACAGGAGTCTTTATTTAAATCAAAAGATATAAAGAAAATACAAAGCAATGGTATATGGTATATAGCCAGGATTTTGAGTCTATAAAAAAAGTATTTTTAAAAAATATTAACATACTTAGGCAGGATCCTATTATGTCAGAAATAGCAGACAAAGGGGTTAAAATGGTAGCGAAACGAAGTAAAACGGAAGGTAATACAATAACATCCAGTAATTTTTCAAGTAAAATACCCCCCAATACCTGGCTTATAAACAAAGGTTTCTTCGCTTGTGGCAACAAAAGATGTAAAATTTGTAAATATATGATGAAAAAGGATAGTTTTGAGAATGTAAACAATACAGGAAGATCCTACAAAGTGGAGAAATTCATAAATTGTGATACCAATCATACAGTATATATAATTTATTCTAGTGTATGTAATAAAATATACGTTGGTAGTAGCATGCAAAAATTTAAAATAAGAATATATGAATATCTGACAAGTATAAGGAAAGGACATACCTCCCATTTAGGAGCAGCTAAGCATTTCATAGACATCCATGCTGGGACAGTAGAAAGCTGCCGTTGCTATGTGATAGATAAAGTGGAACCTCCACACAATGGCAGAGATTGGCAGCATGCATTATGCGTGAAGCCTTTTGGATCTATGAGTTGGGTACAAGAACGCCACAGGAACTTAAATATAGAAATGACCTGCCGCATATATATTGAAATCTGGCCTATGTTGATTGGAAATTTATGAATTTGTATGATACCCTCAACTTGGTGAATAAATAATGACAGATTATGGTAGGTAATTTGGTTTTATATGTGCTTTTAAACCAAGTAGAGAAAGTTGGGGAAATTATGTAATTTTGAAGGTACCACCCTTATACTTCTCTATATAATGTGTTTGTTAACGAGGAATGTAATAACTCTGATGAAGGGCGCAGTTTAATGCCCGAAACACATTGGTTTTATTATGTTTTTGTGTACCCTTTGCACTAAATAAATATCAGCACTTTTTGCATTAGCTGCTGATTTCAATTTGCTTTATACTCTTTAACATGTTGTTTGGCTCATGACCGGGAGCAAGGATACCGTGCAGCAGCAAGTGGTGAATACTAGCAGGAAAAACACGGCCTCAAGGTCGCTAATGTGGTGAGCATGTTTATTTTATAGATCTGTTTCTACACATATATAACTGATATTGTGAGTGTTCGTATGAGCACTTTGATTAAGGTTGTATACTGAAACGTATCAGTGTGAGGATGTCTTGTGCTTTTGGAGCACATCTGTATTTTTTAAACATTATAGAATACATAATAATATTTTTACACCACATTTGTTTGAATGCAGGCTTGCTAATCGGCCGGAGTTTCAATGTGATTTCTGTGAATAGCTCTTTACCACACATATAATTAATGCAAGTTCTATTTACGTTACAATGTCAGTTGTATTGGTTGCGCTTTGTTTCATGCATGGATTTCAGTATATCTTGAAATTCTTTGTTTTGGACTGATAATGTGAATGTGTGTCAAATGTTTGATCTTACCATTTATGCAATATTCTGTTTGTTATATCCCTTCTTTGTTGTATGCTTTTAATAGTGTATGCTTCATTCATTATTTGCAATCTTTTATCTCTTTGTTTAATCTCTTTAAATAAAATACTCTGGTGAATCAATATAATAAATAAATAAAAATAGGCTACTGTTGTCAAATACAATAATAAAAAAAAACTAAACTTGAGAGAAAATGCACGCACTACAATGTTAAGGCTATGTCTCCATGGCATAGCAAAACGATCGTAATTTTAGCAGTTTTAGTATTTTAAAACCAACAAAAATACAATCGTTCAGGCAGCCCATAAACAATAATAGAAAAAATGACCTGCAGTCTACACAGCTCGTCTTTTCTCCGCTCGTCTTCTGGCGGCAGCGTATTATACAACATGTTGTAAAATACGCTGGCACTTTGAGTTTTTCCGTCGTCTTCCTATACAATAAATTATATGTCCTGACAGCAAAAAAAAAAAAAAACGAGAACGGACCGTGTTTTTTGTGCAAAACGTGACAAAAAACGTGGTCGTGCATCGGACAAAAACCGGTTGACTTTCGACCGTCTTTTGTCTGATGTGGTGGGGATTTAGCCTACGGCACAAATGTATGAAAATGTTTCAATGTTTTTCAATGGCTTTTGTTTAAAGATAAGAGCAGATAACAAGAAAAGCTGTGATTTCAAAGTCGAAGTAAACTCTGCCATAATGGTACACTACCCTTTCTCCGCTCTTCTGTTCTAGCGCCAATTTCTTCTGTTTAACTTTCATTCTCTTTTAAACAAGACGTCACTGCTGCAACCATTGATTGGTTCATTTAGAAGTGAATGGAAAGTAATCAGAAGGCCTTGGGCGACATGTGTAAGAAGTGGGCGAGGACAAGCAACCCACTCAGATCCTTTTTATTGCGGGGAGAGACGATGTGGGACTCAGTGTACCGGCGTACAAATAAAGACAATAGACACAACACTTGCTGACCGGGAGAACTTTACTTCGTTTCTTCCTCCAATAACGACACTTGCAGAACAAGCCTGTCACTCACATAGAGATTCACACAGCACTGGAACCATGCACTCGCCCAGCAGTACCCGAGGGGGCTTCCTCCATGCCAACCTCACTGCTCTAACCTGGCTGTACTTCAGTGGCTCTTCCACTCAGCTCAGGGGGCTACCACATCCGTCTTGCTGTAGTTGAGGCTCCTTGTCCCTTCTCCTATGCGCTCCGGCCAGAGGGCGAAGTTCTGCCCCGGCTCCCTCCCGACTTGCTTATGCTGTAAACGTGGTAACAACTATGTACAAGTCCTTAAAGTCTTTGGCTTTCTTCCTTTTCCTTCCAGCTTAGTCTGCCTCCCCTCATCTCCTAGCCAGGATGATGGGGATACTGCTCCTGCTTACTTCTCCTGTTGCAGACTCTCAGGCCCAGGCACAACAGATTAACAGGCTAAGACTAAAAACTACATTTCTCACTATTTAACTGCATCCCCCTTGCTAACAGCTAACCCCCCTTCTCTTCTCTCAGAGGACTCAGCTCCCTTATTGGCTGGAGGTATTACACTGCTGTTGCTAGGCAAACTAACTGGGGACAGAATCTACTTATTAAACCCCTATCTTACGAGATTAACTTTCCTATTACTTCTACACCTAAGTCTGTACAGCACACTTTACTCTATTTCCCTAAATAAAGATATTTAACACTTTTACACATCTCACACATGTCCGATTAGGTCTGCGCCATTTTTTTAATGTATTTTACGGCAAAAAATTGTTGACACCCTATTCGCTATATATATATCAAAACTAGGAGCATTATATACCAGACACAACAAGCTGAATGCGCCTAAAGTAGACTCATCTAATATGCTAGCAGTGATATGCTATGCGCCTACATTTTGCTATGCACCTAAATTAGGAGCCTCAATTATACTATGCAAGGTGTACCACACGCCAGATTTTTGACAGCTTCATTCATTCAGGCGCACTATACACTCATTTAATGCTCTATAAAACTGGTGTGGCGGTGAGTCTTTTCTGACATGTCGCTCCTGGTGTCTCAGTGCAGAAATGGAGAAGCGATGGAATCTGAGTATAGTTTTTATTTTCTATTTGGCATCATTGTCCAATTATTTAATTTTTATTTTAACTGGGCAACCTGTTTATTTTTTGCCAGAGTAAAGTTTGGAACTGTACGTAAAACTAACTGAGATAGTGAAAAGCACAAAAAGCACTGCAAATAAAACAAACAGCAATGGCTATGTGAACATGTCCGCTAGCAAATTTTTATGTATAAATACCTAAATAACACACTGCACCTATTTTTCATGTAACTTTGTTGCTTCAGTTAACTGGATTATGAATCTTGGAGTGAAGTCAAAACTGCTGAATGTGATAAATGGAAAAAATGAACAGCGAGAGAACTTTTGTCTTTTGTTCAAGGAACATGTGAACAACCAGGACTTAGCTTGTCATGACATATATACTGAATGTATTACACAGCTATGTAACCTTCTGAAATTCATTAGCTTATAATTATTTACATATGCTTTTGGAGACATTTTATTTTCACATGTTAGCCTCTGTAATGTTTTATTGCTAAACCAAATGCTCAGAGAAAACACAATTATTGTAAGCCCACTGCTATAAATATTTGGATCCTTCTAATTTAACTTAATAGCACATAATGACGAAGCATAATAAGAGCAGTACGCAAAGACATTGTTTCTCATAAAGCTTAGTCCTTATTAGCCGATGTCATGACATACTTTAGTTTAGCATACACACATTGAGACTTCATTTTAAGGTTACCATCATTGTAACCTTACATATACAAGAGGCTTTAATCATTTGCAGTAGTGAATATGCTAGTATAAGAGGGTTTTGGTTACCTGAAATGACACCGAGACAGGGGTTACGTAGTCTTTTGCTACTCATTGCATTATAACCCATCAACTATAAAGCGTAAATTGTACTGCAGTAATACTTCTTATACCCATTTTTTTTCATTAGGTCCAAAATTCAGCGCAGAGGATAACTGTTTTGCACCCTATAATCTAATAGTGTGTCACAGTAAACAGGTTGTTTGACAAGTCAAAGCAGTGACACAATGTATTTCATGGATAGAGTTGAACATGGACACTTTACAGGCTTGCCAGGAAATGCGGTAATTGGAACACAATGTCTGTATGACTAGAGACTGGTGTACAAGACACATTGGTACCCTCTCTCCACAGGTCAAGTTTGCTTCACGTCACAATGGCCTTCTCACCCACACTCTTTTACTACACTGGGAGCTCACACATATGTTTAGTTAGGGGAAATTTTGCAGGTGTGAAGAGATGATGGTGTTAGTGGTTTCCCCGGCACACTCCTGTTCGAGAGATGAAAATCCTTCAATTCCCTGCAGGACAGCTACATATGAGCATACCATGTTAACTATCACATTCAAAAGAACAGGCAGGACAACATCAATTGCTGGTTTCAAATTCAACAATCCTTTTAGTTGAAGCAAGATGGTAGACCTGGAATAGCCATCAAGCTACATTTCAGAGTCTCTAAGAGCCTGAATACGCAGGCACCTGGTATGGCAGGGCATCCATATCTATATTGGGCCTTACATCTCACCCATAATATTGAGAACACTACACATCGTGCTGACACGATGATGATGAGATGGGCCATGGACACCAGAATCAACCAACTCAGAACAGAATTTTACTTTCGCTTCCTGCTCCAAACCACTTCCACCTTTTAAGGACGATTATTATCTTGCCACAAGTAATTCTCATTCCTGGCTATTAATCAACTTCAGACTTTCAATGATGGCTCAAAAAGAGGGCATGGTATTAGTTTGAGAATGACATCATGTGACCCAGCAGGTTGACATCTCCATGCCTTTCCTCACAGTGTGCTCACTCTAGTCAAACAAAGGTCTGTTTATGTAAAGAGCTGTGATTAGTTACAAAGTAGCTGAGTGGATAGAAGTTATGCCTTCCAGCATAGGTGTCCTAGGTACAAATCCCTACAGGAACCAAGCACAGATTTTTTTTTGTCTCAATGCACATACCTGATTGAGGTTTCTTTTTATTTATTTGCACTGTTTGACCACAGGCAGTCCCCAAATTACACCATTCCCACTTACATCTGTCCCCTAGTTACAAATGGAGACTTATGGGGCCTGCTAGCACATCAGAAGTTTCCATATTCCACAGCAGATATTAGCTGCTGCGAAAGACCAAGATTTCAGCATGCCACAGCAGCACATGAGGTGAAATCTTCTTAACGAGCATACTACAAGCAAAACAAATATTAAAAACCTTACATGACTACTCCAAAACTAAAAAACTATAATAAATATACCTGTTCCAATTTTACATACAATTTACTCAGACAGCAAACCATACAGTCACCCAATCCCTTCGTAAGCCAGGCGACATGCCTGCAATTACAAAGCAGTACAAGAGGGCAGGAGTAGAATGACAGTGTGAGGAATCGGTCAGGGGCACACGAGTAGACACCAGCTGAGTGAGGCCCTGAAGCTGTTCCCAACCCACTGTCCCTGCCTTTTGGGGTGCTCGACTCCTTAACGGTCGGCCCCAACCGAAAGACCTCGGGATACTACTAAGTAGGTTGACAATACACACTACTATCACGCAGACAAACAGTCCATACACTAAACACATACAACAAGAAGGTCAAACTAAGCCAGGTCAGACATCACGTGAGAAGCCGTACAGAAACATTAAAGCAGAGGAATAGTCCTTCTAGTACCACAGTACAGTAAGCAGTAAAGCAAGAAAGAGTAAAAGGCTAGCTTACAGACACAAAAAGTAACCAAGACTATAGCAGGCAAGGAGAAATGGCACCAGAACCCTCATTATAACAGACCAAACAGAACAAAGAACAAAGTGACAAGAGTGCACAAGCAACAAAAGAAACGTTGGAATACAAGGTTGTCAATGAGAAAAAGACTTGCAACAGAAATAAGTCTTAACTAGTCGAGTGCAGAGAGGACACTGACTACGGGAGCAACTTGGCCAGGATCAATTAACAGAGCAGAGTTGCACAGAGTATGACAGTGTTCAACGTGCAATGAAAAACAAACATAAAGAAACTACGCCAAACCGCGTTTTTGTTGCAACACCATGGTCAGCGACGAGAGCTACAACGCTGGGGGTCTATATCAGGCACAATTCATGAACAAATCAGCACATGGAATTGGCTTTTCTGGTGTGCATTCAAATACATCCACAGGTGTTCTCATAATTAACTCTGATGTTGCCAAAACCTATGAGACACTTCAAGACATGCCATCATCATATGGTCTGGGAGTCTCAAATTGTGTAAAGTGCATAGTAATCCGAGTGTAAGTAAACTTTGACTCTTTTGCACAGATCAAGTAATCAAAATGCCTTAAAAAATTCATAACTCTCTCATTATTTTCTGGCATTTTGCCAACATACTAAATAATTTGGTAATATCCTAATTGACCTAAAACGGGCCAAGTTAGTGAGTGATTTCATGTCAGAATGAGTAGAAAAACATGCATGCTGAAGTGCATTTTATATAGTGTATGTGTACTTCTGGTTTCAACTATATATATAAAAGTAGCATGCCAGCGATACTGTGGCTGGTCAAAGACTCAAAACTTAGATACCCATATAAAAAAATTGCAGCACTCATCCAGGTAACAGTGAAGAAACTGTGGGCGCCATGTATGAACGGGGCTGTGCCAGAAGTCTGGAGTCTTCAGCCCAATATCTAGCACAGCCCCGTTCGCGATATTTTTAAAACGCCTGCACGCCAATATAAGGTGCATTACAGAGCGCCTGCGGGGCTTTGTAATGCGTCTGACTTTGGGGGGCCTGCGGGAGGCAGAGTGCACTAGAACCCTAAGAAACTATAGATTTATAGCTTCAGTACGGCAATTCTAGGCGCGTTACGGCTGGAACCGGTAAACCACTTTCAGAGTGGTATACCTGATCCAGAAGTGATCATCTTCATAGCGACTGGAATGCACTGATTTATGACCTGCATAGACCGGGTTTCATGGATTCAGCGGCAATTCTACACTATTGTTATGCACAATTAAATTGGTGTCTAAGCGCCAAAAATCATATAGCCCTGTGTGTTTATTTTCACATGTTAGAAGACAATTCAATTTCCACTGGCAATTTTTTCTCTCCATAAATAGTACATATTTGCAAATAATAATTTAGTGTTGCTGTAGTCATACATGCTACATGTCATATATATAGTACATGGGGGGGTAAACCTCCCCCCCCCCCCAATTTATAAAAAAAACAAAAAATAAAAACTACAACCAAAAAAATGGTACAATTGATTTTTTCCCATTTCACCCTGTCCTTCTTTTAGATGACCAATGCATTATAAGGGATATTTTAAAATTAGTACCAATAACAGAAAAAAAAAACTCATCCCGCAAAAAATCAATCCTTCTAATAGAATTGACATAAAAAATAGAAAAAGTTAGATGAACAATATTGCCCGTTCAAGCCAATTACACAAAAGTTTATTAGCTCCTCCTCAATGATCTGACATACAGTCATATGAAAAAGCTTGGCACCCCCTATTAAATCTTAATCATTATTAGCTCTAAATATTTGGGGTGTGCACAGCCATTTCATCTTCACGATATATCTAATAACTGATGGACACAGTAACTATTTCCGGATTGAACATGACGGTTTATTGTACTAACACAAAATGTGCAATATGATTAAACCAAAATTGACCGCGGTGCAAAAGTAAGGGCAACCCCAACAGAAAAAGTGACATATAAATATTTAGTCTAGATCTCATCCTTTGCAAAAATAACAGCCTCTAGTCTAGTTTTTTTCCGTCAAGACATTTAATCAGTTCCTGGATCCGATGAAGTATTCATTGACCATTCCTCTTTACAAAACAAGTTCAAAAGTATAACAGATAAGTCATGATTGAGTCGCCGAGCATGACACCCGCATTCAAAGTAATCCCACAGATCTTTACCAATGATATTCAAGCTGGGACTGGATAGATGGCCATTCAGAAACACATTGTAATTGATTCCTATGCATGAATGCCTGAGTAGATTCTATGGAGCTGGTTGGGATTACTATTGTCTTGCTGAAGATATCCATCCCATGGCGTAATTTCAAATTCATCACTGATTCTTGTACATTATTCTGAGAATCTGCTGATACGAGTTGAATCTATGCGACCCCTCAACTTAACAGAGATTCCCGGTGCCGGCATTGGCCAACACGACCCAAAGTCACACGATGGAAAACCTCCATCCAAATATTTAAGTGGGTAGACAAAGTAGATTACTTTCTTGGAATGCTTGTGTTTTTTGGATCGCCATGCATAAAGCCTTTTTGTACCTGACCAGAACAACTCAATCCTTTGTTTACACAGTCCACAGGACCTTTCTCCAAAATGAACTGGCACTTGTTCATCACAACATGTGTTTTGTCATACCTATCAGACTACTCTGCTCCATTGTGGCGTGCTTTCAGAAAACGGCTTTCTGTTCGCGCATCACTTTCCCATACAGCTCTCCTTTGGCAAAGATGTGCTGTATACACGTTGACCGTCCCAGAGGACACCATCTGCAGCAATCGATGACATGCTGCAGCTCCTTTGGAGTGTGGTCTGAGTGGATCAGTACCTATCAGACACTTTCTCAACATTCTCTTCATCTGCCTTTCTGATATTTTTCTTGGCCTGACCACTTCTGGGCTTAACAAGAACTGTCCCTGTGAGTCTTCCATTTCCATAATATGTTCCTTAATCTTTGTTTTCAGATCATTTCTGAGAGTTAGGTTTTGAGGAGCCCAACAATGGCCACTCTTCACAGGAGATTCAAATAGGAGAACAACTTGCAATTGCCACCTAAATACCTTTACACATACAATCAATTGGAATACTCCTGGCTAGAAGTTCAAAGCTCACAGTGAGGTTACAAAACCAATGTTTGTGCTTCAGAAAGTCAGTACAAAAAGTAGTTAGGATATTCAAATCTAAACAATGATAAGGGTACCCATATTTTTGCTCGAGATCAAAATTTGATTTAATGCATATTAGCACATCAATATGGGCGACATGTCACTGAATCTCGCCGGTCGGGCGGCGCACATTTATCCAGCCAGTTTTTCCGGCAGGAATCTGCGCCTGAATTTATGTCGGAGGCCGGGCGCGCTCATACATCCTATGTAAAATCCGCCGCGCCTCGCCTGTGTGTTGAGGCCGCAGTGCGGGACTGAGGCACTAGTGCGTGCGCTGCGCCTACATGATTCGGCTGCCGAGTAGTTGCGGTCATACATGCGGGGAAAAGTCCTGCACAGCGCCTGGCCAGTGTGTGGGGCGCAGTGCGGGGACCGGAGGCGCATGTGAGCTGGCGCTCGACCTAAGATTCCGCCGTCCCGAAGGAACATGCATCTACGTACATGCGGGCAAAAGTTCCCTGCCGCCTCGCCAGTGTAGTGTGGGGCACAGTGCGGATCATGGCGCCAGAGCGAGGACTTAGACACCGGGCGGGTGACTGCGCGTCAAAAACTTTCCATTGTCGACGAGACAGTCTTGGAACAGCGGAATCATTCAACATGTCGTACGAGAGTATAAATCAAACAACAACGACCTTTATGAAAGCGTTCAACATTCTCAGGAAAAGAGTCTGAAACTAACAAAATAAAAAAAAAATACATAAAACAAAATCACTTTCCAATATCCTAATTCAAGAAATTGGATATTGGAAATTTCCGACACAATGCGCATAATTCAAATTCAACAAGCTATTCTGATTGGTCGCATAACACAGGCCAATCGGGGGAGGAGAATAGGAGCGTACAGTGAACATTAAACCTGGGGAAGTTAGACCAACAGTAATCATTCAGGCGGATAAAGTTCAAAATACAGTTTAAAAATGCTGAAAAGAGCTGATTGGTTAAGCTACCGGAGACTTTGCTAGCTCAGACCAATCAGAATAGGAGACTGCCACAGAGACCCCATTCTAGCCTATGGAAGAAGTTTAGACAATCAAATCCACGGCGGGACAGTTCAAAATACTGTCAAAAAATGCTGAAAAAGGTGACACTTGGACGAAGACTAGCTGGCGCTCAGCTACTCAGCCAATCAGAATAGGAGCGGAACAAGAGACCATATAAAACCTATGAGAATTACTTGAGACCAATCAGAATAGGAGCGACAAAGACCATTCTAGTCTAGGAGAAGTTTAGACCAATCAGAATCCACGGCGAGATAATCAAATACAGTAAAAAGACAGAAAAGACTGAATTGGCTAAGCTAGCGGGGCTTGGCTATCCACCAAATCAGAGCGCGAGCTACTTCTAACCCATTATAGTCTATGGAGAGATGGGGAGACGCTTGTGAAATACTAGGCAGCGCTCTAGCGCCGTGCGGCATGAAGATACAATTAATAAAAAAATTATTTTATTAAAATGTTACAACATTATCAATAAAGAGCCGATCCCTTCTTTCAAATAAAGCATTAAAAACCCGAAAAACCCGGTTTTGTACCGAGACCCCGGCGCAAATTAGGGAAATTGAAAATAAGAGAATTGCCGGGGAAATACATATTAAAATTTTTTTAAGCTTTTCTATTGGTCGGCAAAAACCCCAGCCAATCAGAAGGACGAAAATGCCCCATTATAACCTATGGGGAAATTGACCAATCAGAATAGGAGCGACAAGTCCCATTAAATCCTATGGAAAAAAATTTTGCCAATCATTTCAAAGGCGGGACATTCAAAATACAGTAAAAATGCAAAAACGAGTGTTTTGGTTAAGCGGCGGGGGTCGCCGCTTAGCGAATCAACGCGAGCTACTTTCATAAGTTCTAGGGGGGAAAAGAAATTCTGAGCCGCTCTGTTGGTAATTTAAAAAGGGGCCCCGTTATTGGCCCAAATGGGGAGCGAGCGACGCCCCTATGGGTTTTCTAATGCCAAATCTGAAAAAAAAATGTACATGGCCGAAAAAAAAATTATAACACTACAGAATTGCCCGTTTGGGGGAATAAAAACGAATGATAAATGGGGGGTAAAGAAAAAAATATTAAATCAATAAAATCTGTTTATTTTCTTTATTTTCGTTAGCTAAGGATCAATAGTATGGGGGCAACAAAATAAAAGAAAAAAACATGATTTTTATTATTTAAAGGGTGCCCAAACTTTTTTATAGACTGTAAATGTATTCATGCAGCAGGCATTATGGTATTTTAACACGACTCCCCGCTCTCAGATGCCAATGATTATACCTTTTATTTAAATTTTCAACCTTGGTTCTCAGGGCGTTTTACCCGGGGGGAAAACCACCTCTTCCTGCAATATGATCGCAAAGTGCCCAAAAAGCCCAATGGTTTACATGGCAGCAGGGGACCTTCCAAACCAGTTAGTATAATTTGAAAAAAGTGCGGTAAATACAGGGTGTTTCAAAAATATGGGCCAAATTTGAAATTGCTATATTTCTACAACCACAAACCACCCACAAATAAAAATGTTACCACTTGAAAGTGCAAAGCATAAAGTTTACAATGACTGAGCCATTTATTACATTGTAACATGTTGCCATATTAAAATATACTGCATCAAAATTGGTTCCATCTGTTTGAAATAATCTTTATATAAATGGTGCAGTGTATTGTAAAAGTAATTACTTGCTAGGATCAGCTTTTAGGGAGCTATAAAAAAAAAAATTTTAAATAAAAAAAAAAGGGGATAAAATAAAAATTGAAAATTAAAGAAACTCTTTTCACAAAATTATCATAATTTGTATTGCCTGATCTATTACGATATAATCTCATTTATGACACATTATTTCAACCCCAAAATAATAGAATTGTTTTCCAAATACAGGCAGTCCCCGACTTACATCTTTCCAAACTTACAATACGCCCCCTAGTTTACAAACGGAGACTTATGGGGCATGGCTGACATTCAACACTGATTCACCCCATGATAACCAAGTGCCAGCATGCCACAGCTGCACATGAGATACAGAAAGTTAGGTTAAATCTTTTAAAAAAGGGCAAAGACAGCAAAAGAAATGTAAAAACTGTTCCCTGTATTATCCAAAACGAACACATTTTTTTTTGCTGGAATTACATTTAAATAATATACCTGTTCCGACTTACATACAATTTCAACTTAAGAACAAACCTACAGTCCCTATCCCGTTTGTAACCCGGGGACTGCCTGTACATTATGTAGTATTAGAAACCATTAAAAATAGGACTTGACTTGCATAAAGCAAGCCCTTATTTGTCTGTGTGAATAGAAAAATAAAAACCCCTATAATAAAGGAAAAATATAAGTTTTACCGCATGGTGAAGAACGTAAAAATATCATCCAAAAAATGGTGGAATTGTTTTTTTTTCCAGTGAAAAAATATAAAAATACTTACATTGTGCAAAAGTAATAAAATATAAAATGAAAACCTGTCCATATCTGGTATTGGCGTATTTGTACTGTATGATGAATAGTGTAATTAACAACTCCCTTCACCCCCCAAAAAAGAAAAAAAAAATAGTTAGCCAATAAGTTATATATACCTTAGAATAGAACCACTGATAAATATTACCTGCTCCATTAAAATACAAGCCCCTATATGTTGAACTAAAAATAAAAAATGATGTATAAAGATGGGAAGAAAAAAGTTGTCTCTGTGCCATCTGTTGGAAGCACAGTGTTGGAATTGGGTGCCTGGGGCCCACCAGTGGGGTTGATTTTTGAGGCACATCAGTGGAGTTTAATCTTGCAGTCCATCAGTGGAGCTGATTCTTGGGATCGACCCTACAGCTGCTGCACATAACTGTACATAACTGTACATCATAATATGCCTCTTGCAATCTGACTCTCTTTCTCTCTGAAAAGCAGTATAGGCCTGCTATGCCCAAAGACCCAACATTCCTGGGGGCCCACTTTTCCCTTTGTTTACTGCATTTTTATTGTATATACTAATATAGCTTGACTAGGTCCCCTGCTGCCATGCCAACCACTTGACACTTTGCGATCATATTGCAGGACGGGCAATTAAATAACAGGAGTAGGTTAGCAAGTGTACAATGACTGAGAAGCCAATGTTGCACTGAATATAAGTGATAAATCATCTGGGATTCCCTGCTCCCCTGTGCACATTCCGAGCCCATGGGGGTATCTTTCCTTTTAGTCAAATCTGATCCATTAAAAAGCCTTAAAGCATGACTATGTTTTTAAGCCAAACCTGAAACTCAATAGTTTCACAGCAGCAGTCTCATGGTGCTTACTTAAAGACCTACTGCACAGATTTACTCACGCTCCCAGTCACTTGCTTCTACTAGCACATTAGCATGCTTCTTAGGCTTATTTCAGAACGTATTTACAACGGATTGCCGATCGTAAATACGTTCTGAAATCAGTTGAAAATCAGTTGCAAATAAGTGCCACTAAGTGTGGCACGTATTTGTAACTGATTTCCCGACGGATTCACCATCTCCAATCATTGTAGGTGGTGAATCCGTCCGTAAATAATTGACATGTGATTGTTTTTCCGTCACGGATTGCCGTCGTCAATCCGCGGCGGCAATCCGGAACGGAACTATGGTCTCGTGTGAACGACGAGCCGTATTTTCTATTGAAATCAATAGAAAATAGGCTGTGACTTGTTTCTGACTGATTTGCCGACGGATTGACGATCGTCAATCCGTCGGCAAATACGCGGCGAAATAAGCCGTGTGAACGAGGCCTTAGTGACTGGATTCAAGCTTACTCTAATCACATACCTTGAACCTGCTCCTCTGGCAACTCACGTGGTCACACTGCACATTGTTGAAAAAACCCTTTCATTATGATCCCTCAATACCATTTGACCTATATACCCTGTTTCCCTGAAAATAAGACATCCCCCGAAAATAAGACCAAGTGCTTTTTTATGCAATTCAGAGTTTGACTGCTTATGCTGATATTTGTGATGAAAACACTACAGTATATTAATAAATATTAATTTTTTGTTCAACAATAAATGTGAATTCTTGTTCGTGGAAAAATAAGATATCCCGTAAAAATAAGTCTCAGCTAGAGATGGGCGAATTGATTCTAATGAAGTGGAATTCATTTAGAATTTCAGGAAAACTTCGATTCTGAACGAAGTCGAAGTTTGGGGTGATTCGCGGGAACGAAGCGTGTTTTTGATTGATAAAATGGCTGCGCGCACATGGAGTTACATGAGGCACAGATGTCTGGGAGGAAGAAAGGCGTAGCCTACATGATATGTGCAGAGATGAAGCCAATCAGAGACCGGTGGATTCTGTGACGTCACCGACTATATAAGGTCCGGGGCGCCATGCTCGCTCCTCACACTCCTCTCACTGTACTGTATAGGGAAGTGCTCCTCTGCGCTGCTGTCTGCTTATGTTATCTCATACTAAGAACTCACTTTTTTACAGCGATTTTTTGGGGGTGTCACAGTTTGTCTCAGAGACTGCTTCTCTTACGTTCTAATTCTGATTTTGTGGGGTATTGGAACTGAAGTCCAGTGTGCGTCCAGTGCAGCTGCATATACATTTTAATGCTATCAACTCAGTTCTTGAGCACATTGAATTTCCAAGGGTTATCTAAGCCTGTTCCTGTTGTATTCAGTTAAAGAAACAGCGTTTTTACAATCCAAATCCCATTTAAATTTTTTGGTTGTCATTTATTTTGCGCAATTTAGATCCAGTGGTTAATTATGCGTTGTTCTGCTGTTGTGGTCACTAAAAGAAAACGTTCTTTTCACCGCCAAAAAAGAAATTTTGCCTGTAGCATAATTCATATCCGAAGGTTAATTACAAGTTTTTTGTTGTTGGGGTTCCCGTAAAATACACGCTGTTTTAACACGCTACAAAGCTGGTAATTGTTGGCAGCATATTTCTTTTGCGAAATTTTACATCCAAGGGTTAACTAAGTATTTTTTCTGCAGTTGTACTTAGTAAAAGAAACGTTCTTTTTCACCGCCAAAAAATAAATTTTGCCTGTAGCATAATTCATATCCGAAGGTTAATTAAGCCTGTTTGTGCTTTTATATTCAGTAAAAATACACAGTGTTTTTTTTTTTTTCAAATTGAAAGTTTTTATTAAATTTTTAACATAGGTAGAAAAGACAATGCAGACAAGTATACTTTACCAAAGCTTTCCAGCATACAAGCCTAACAGAGATCATTAACAAAAGACATGGAGAGATCAGTTGAAGTGCGCAGTTTTTAAAAAAATTTCAAAGGTTCTACGGAAGAAAACTGGATTTTTAGAATGCACATGTCGAACTTAAAACATTAGAATCAATTTTTAATCATATAAACTTTGCATTCCTAAAACATAGAGACAGGGGATCACCGGGACGATGGGGAGAGACGTCGGGGTAGGGTGGGTAACCACGAGGGGAGGGGTCTCAGGAGGGACCGGTTAGAGTCATGAAAGGGTGCATGGTGCGAAAGACATCCCAGTCAAACCATGTCTTCTCAAACTGGTCTATTCTATCATGTAAGGAGGCCGTCAAGTATTCCATACGCCTGATCTCCACCACTCGTTGGCAAAGGTCCTCTGCGGCTGGCGGCGCTGTTTGGCGCCATCTCCCCGAAATCAGGCACCTGGCCGCCGTTAGAATGTGTAGCATTAGTGCAGAATCAGCTTTAGGGAGACCCTGTACTGGGCCATTCAACAGGTAGGTTAGAGGATCAAGAGGAATCCTCCGGCTAAGACCCTGTACAGGAGATCCTGTACTTGCAACCAAAAAGCCTTGAACTATTGGACAGTCCCAAAAGATGTGGGGAGCGTCCCGAGGGCAGTGTGACATCTCCAACAGGACTGGGGGGAGCTGTGGATTCCACTTATGCAGGACCTCAGGAGTGTGGTACCAAAAGAGGAGTATTTTATATAGATTTTCCCTATATGTTGTGCAAATTGAAGACTTGGCTGCAGCCCTCCATATAGCTTGCCACGTCCGGTAGGGGATGTCCCTGCCCAGGTATGATTCCCATTTTGCCATGTACCTATGTGTCGGGGCATCGTCGGAACGGGTCTGAGAGAATGGTGTAGAGGGGCCGAGAATAAGCCCTCTAGTGGAGTGGCTTGCTTTACATATTTGCTCAAATCGAGTGGGAGCGGATAACGTGCACGTGCCAAACATAGAAAACAAAAGATGCGATATCTGCAAGTAATGGAACCTCGATCTTTCTGGGAGTTGATTTGTCCCCTCTGGAGGGCTGAAAACGGGGATCAATCTCCGATCCTCAGCCCTGGCAATATCTACGAAGCGGAATAGACCATGCCCCCGCACGGCCCAGCAACCAGTCTCGACGAACCAGTGGGCAGCAGGGGGGTGCATAAAAAGGAGGCCATTGGGGATGCCCTAGAGGCTAAGTGGAATCTGTTCTTACAATGGTTCCAGATCTGTTGGGTAAACCTAATAGGGGGCCCCAAAAGGTAGCCCAGATTAGGCAAGGGTCGGGAGTGCCAAGGAGTGCATTCGGGTGGAATGGAGCGAGCCATAGCTTCTCAATCTTTCCCTCCATTTGGAGTACGCTTGGAGGTAGAAACCCTGCCGGAATGCGCGCAGGTTGGGATGCCCAGTAGTATAGGAGGACGGGCCCAAGGGACGGCTAGACCTCCTTTCTGTCTGCTGGCCACGAGTACCGTCTTGGCAAACCCGATGCCTACCTCTTGGCCCATATAAAACTGAGGATGGACGCCTGGACAGAACGCAGCTCTCCCAAAGGGACCGCAAAAAGGGAGGGTTTCGAAGAGATAAAAGAAGTTTGGGTAATATAGACATTTTAACAGCGCTTATCCTTCCGAAGAAGGAAAGCGGGAGAGAAGCCATTTAGAAAGAAAATTCTTTATCTCTTTAAAAAGGGGAGGAAAATTTGCCCATAGAGTGGCCATACGGGGCATAATCTGTGTGCCCGGTACTTTGAAGAGTTGGTGCCACTTAAAGGGATATTGTGGCTTGAGAGAAGCAAGGCCTCTTGGGATTTTTTTTGGGGGGGCTTCTGTTTTAGTGGTGTTTTTTTTTGTCCCCAGAAGGGTTCCAAATCGAAGGGAGGGGTGGACGGCCCGGGTACGAGGTAGCATCTCAGAGAGCTTTAAGATATTATCAGCAAAAAGGGGACAGTTTAAACTCCCTGTCTCTGACCCGGAACCCTTAAGTCGGGATTGGCTCGGATGGGGGGCCCGCAGGGGCCAATACAGACGAAAAAAGGAGGGGAACGGGGCCACCCTTGCCGGGTGCCATTTAATTGGGAAGTTTCCAATGTCAGTGGGGTTTTAAGGGACGCATTTGGCAAACCCATATAGGCCCTACCGCCTTCATAAAGAACCAAGAAGCCAAATGCCGATAGTTTTTTCAAAAGAAACGGCCACTTGCCTATCAAAGGCCCTTTCCGCTCCGGGCCCAAAGGAGGAGGGCCGCCCCGACTGATGTTTAAAACCATGTCTCCAGGTTTTTAAACGGCACATCAAGAAAATTTTTTCCCTGCCCTTTTGTGGAGCGTTTTTATACCCAAAGGGGTTACCCAACTTGTTACTGTGTTCATTTGGGAGTCAAATACGGTGTGTATTTATCAAACAGTATCTTCAAAAACAAGTTGTAATTTTAAACAAACATTGTCAAAAAGGAGGGGGCAGGCTTTTCACCTGCGGTGGCAGTGGCACAAACTTCCTGAGCAGGCCCGGGTCGAAAGCACAGCAAGGGGACTCGCGCAGGGGTCACTCTAGGCCACAATGCTGCTGTCATTAGCGTCCAGTGTTTTTCAGCAACCCAATGGTCCTTGTTTGGTTACTAGGTCATCCCTTCCTCCCGATGACATTACAACCCCAGCCAAGAGGGTGGGAACGTCAGACACAACCCTTATTTGGCAGCCCGGGGCGGGGGCAGCGGCCCTCACCTGTCCCCCCAAACCCCCCTTGTCCCCCGGTTCCCTCAGCCAAGATCGTTAGTGGGTTTGGGGTCAGGGGACGTCAGCAGTACTTGGCACGAAGAAAAGGGGCCAATATCCCCTGCTTCTTGCACTAGGCGGCAAAGTATAGATGTGGAGAGTGGCATGGGAGGTCATGTTGTGAGGGTCAGCCTCTGCATACCAAGACTGGGGATGAGGACAGCAGTGAACGATGAAACAAAAAATCGATGATGATGTAGCCGACCGCACTTGGGAGTCGGGTGAAGCAGCCAGCAAGTGGGTTGTGTGGCTGTGAGTCAGCAGGATAGCACCAGTGGACCTGGAGCAGTCCCTGAACCAACAGGTGGTGGCCTACTTGAACAGCACTCTGCCATCCCAGTTAGAAGATCCGCTGGACTACTGGCAAGCCAAACTGGATGTTTGGCCGCAACTTGCCGAGTTTGCAGTGGAGAAAACTGTCCGGGCCCGGCCAGTAGTGTGGAATCAGAGCAGGTTTTCAGTGCAGCGGGGGCCATCATTACCCCAAGGAGAACCCGCTTGTCCACGGGATATGTGGAACGACTGACCTTTGTCAAGATGAATCAGGCGTGGATCGGCCAGGATTTCCACACACCAATGCCTTAGGTGTCAGACTACATCAGCCATGACGCCTCACCCAAACTGTGAGAAATGAGTCTGGGTTCAAACTACCTGCCTCTGCCACTATTCTGATGCCACAACCCGCCTGATGCCACACATATGCTGCCAGTTTCTCCATCTGCCTACCACCATCTTTACCAGGGACTTGTATTGCCACCCACCTCCACACTCTGTATCCTGAGGCCATTGTGAATTGGAGGATCACTGTACTTTTGCAATCATATCAACCTATAGAACAAGCTAACATGTCACTTATACCTCATTGTGCACACTATAAAATTGAAACCCAAATAATAAAATTAAAAAAATTGTAGAAATACTGTTTTTTTTTTGTTTTGTTTACCCTTCCATACAATTTTCCAATACATTCTTCTGCATGTAGCCCAAAAAAGACTGTCATTAAAATTATAAAACTTATCCTGCAAAAAACAAGCCCCTATACATCTCAAAAGTAAAAAAAAAAGTAAAACTTTTGGTTCATGGAAAACAGTGATAAAAAGAGGAAAAATTTGCTCTGTCCTAAGTGTCAAATATGCATAGCTGAATCCTTAAGTGGGTTGTCCAGTTTATCTAAACTTTAAATAATAAGGTACTGGTGCTTAATGAATTAAATACAACACTTGTATTCGCCTTCCCCTCTCTTTTGTTCTAGCACTTTTTCTATCTAGTCTTCTGTTTGCTTTCTGTCTTTTTCCAAAAAAGACTGTCGCCACAACCACTTATTGGCCGCACTTGCCCCTAGCCCTTACGTCAAGTAAAAGTGACCGTTGAAGTAATGCCTATCAGTGGCTGCCGTGGTTACATTCTTTTTCAGAAGAAGACAGAAGGTAAACAGAAGGCTAGGGAGAGTCATCGTTGGAACAGAATTGAGGAGAAAGGTTAGAATAGATTTTTTATGTTATTTCATTGGGCACCAGTACCTTATTTAATTTTTAGATAAATGGAGTGACCTCTTTAAGGGGTTAAGAAATGGTGCTATTAAATAGAAAATACAACTTGTCCCATAACATCAAGCCCTTATAATGCTATGTAGATGGCTAAATATGAAAGTTGGCTGGGATCAAAAAACTGCCACATCCTAAACAGCTAAAATAGGCCACATCATTGGGGTTTTAAATAGCTACATAGTTACATTGTTTCTGATCTTCCCCCAACTAATGTATCCTGCTTGCATCAAACACGTCCTCAACAAATATTGATAACCAAATTCTCTCTAATTTCTTTGTACAGTGTAAATTTTTTTAAAATATTTATGAACCCAAACCCTTTTCATAATTTTTAAATTTTAATTTTTTCAGAAAAAGACCCCAGTTTTTCAACATTTTTACTTTAAAGTAAAAGTAATTTTTAAAACATGCTAAATTGATTAAAATTCATTTCATTCCAAAGTATTGAGTAAAACTTTTTTTTGGAAACTGACCCAGCATTGTGGAAAATTTTTTACATTTTCTGGAAAACATTTAAACCCCTCCCCCCACCATCAATTTAAACATTTATTTAAAATAAAAACCTTTTTTAAAATTTCTTTAGCTCAAAAACATAAATTTTAGATCCCAATGTTTTTTTAAACATTTTTTTCCGGGGGTTTATATTTGGGACGGGGGGTTTCCAAAAATAAATAGATATGTTGAAAGTATTTACCGGATATTGTTCTGGATTGGGAAACTTTTCCATATCAGTAAAACAGGCTGTGCTATATTCTCTTTTTTTTAGTTTAACTGTATTTTATTAAAGTTTTACCAAAATACAGGAGCAAATGTATATAACATGAATACATACATAGTTACATAGAACCCACAAGGCAAGATCTAATCTGCTTCAGTGGAGACCATATCTCTGACCCCAGAGCCTCCACCAGCCAGGATCCAGAATTTTACATAGCTACGTACGCATTAATATTCTTTAGCTCCAGGTGGGTTATCTAAGCCTTTCTTGAAACCCTCTACATTTCCCTGCTGTGACCAGCTCCTCAGGCAGGCTATTCCACAGATTCACATTTTCTTACAGTGAAGAAGGGCTCTTCTCCTCTGGAGATTGAATCCTTTTTTCTCTAGTCGAAGGGAATTCCCCTTGTCTTTTGAGGGCTTCACTTGAAATAATTTTTCCCCATACTTTTTGTAGGACCATTTATATTATTTTATAGAAATTAATCATGTCCCCCGAACCCATCTTTTCTCAAGACATTTTCAATTCTACTAACCTCTCCTCAAAAACTAAGATGTTCCTTTCCCCCTTAAAAAAGTTTGGTTGCTCGTCTTTGTACTCTCTCTATCTCCATTAACATCCTTTCTATAAACTGGGGCCCAGAACGGAACAGCATATTCTAAGTGAGGGATCACCATGCTTTGTACAGCGGTAAATTACATCCTTGTCTCGCGAGTCTATGCCTCTTTAATACACGCCAATATCTTACTTGCCCTAGAGGCAGCTGATTGACATTGCTTTCTATTCTGTGGGTCTATGATCTACAAGATCGGCCAGATCTTTCTCAACAGCGTTTCTCCAAGTTTTTCTCCCCCTAGACATATGATGCCTGTAGATTTATTCTCCCCAAAATGCAGAACCTTTTACATTTATATCCACATTGAACCCCATTTGCCAAGTGGATGCCCAAGCACTCAGTGTGTCCAGGTCTGCTTGCAATTTAGAGCATCTTCCATAGTTTTGCACTACCCTGCATAGCTTGGTGTCATCTGCAAAAATCGAAAACGGTGCTATCGATTCCCTTTCACTAAAATCATTAATAAATACATTAAATAAGAGAGGACCTAATACTGACCCCTGGGGGCCACCACTCAAGACCGGGACCACTCAGAGTAGGAGTATTTACCACCACTCTCTGGGTACGACCGGGACCCCATTTTTTGCCCAAAAAAACCACTTTTTTATCTCTAACCCCAAGGGTTTCTAATTTCCCAAAAAACGTTTATGGGGGACAGTGTCAAATCCCTTTTTTGCAAAGTCTAAAAACACAAATCCACACCTCCCGTATCCAGACTTTCTACCTCTTCATAAAAAAAAATAGTTTGGTCTGAAGTTCTGCCCAAAAATTCCATGCTGGCAATCACTAATAATATTGTGTTTGTCAACATACTCCTGTATATAGCCCCTTATGAGCCCCTCAAACATTTTTCCCACAACATGAAGATATCAGGTCATATAACATTTTAACATACAACCGATATGCACTGAAAAAAAAGAAAATAGGTAAAATAAACACATTGTTAGAATAGTTGGTAATAGGGTGAGCATAAAGTCTCCCCAGTTAAAAACAGTACGATTTTTGGCTGATTTGGAGATTTCCGATCACGGATATTTAGGTGACAATTCAAAAATTAAATTTCATCGCGCCCTTTTTTGGGGCTTCCCCGTCATTTTGGGGACCAACAAATCGCTTAGAGCTAAGAGGGTGAGCTGGGTGTGCAACGCATGATGTGATGTGTATTTTTTTGTCATTGACTGGAAAAAAACCCTGACCTTGTTTTCATAGAACAGCTTTCCCGTTCAGTATCAGTTTTAGTGTCTAACACTAGAGCAAAGTGTGTGGTGTCTCTCAATACGTCAGCTCAGTTTTTCTTTTCATAAGACAACATGTTTTAGCTGTGAACATTAGAATATAGGTAATTAGAGAATTTCAGTTCTTATTTAGTTAGACAGAGAATTTTAAGAAGCATCAAGGGTGTACAGCTGCGGGGGGCGTGGGGGATTTGGTTGGACGGACGGGACAGGCTTTGGAAAAGGAGGGTGTATATTGTGCAGTCCAGACTCTGCTTTGAACCTGCATTGAAATGGCATTTTTTTTACCACTTTTTGGCCAGAACACCTTGCACCTGAGGTGAAAATGTACATTTTATTTTCTGTGTCCCAGTTTTTTTTCAAATAGCCACGTTGTACTTAAATTTGGATACAAAAAATTTTCTAGTAACTTTTGGGTGTTTTTTCATTGGTGAAAAAACCCAAAAATTTTGTTTTTCGTATAAATTTTTTAAATAGCTGTATTGCACGTTGGTGAACCCCAGTTTTGTCCAAAGAGCCACTTTGTACTTAAATTTGGATACATAAATTTTCTAGTAACTGTTGGTGTATTTCATTGGTGCAAAAACCACCTTTTGTTACCGTATAAAACTGTTAAATAGCTGTATTGCACTTTGGTGCGGCCAATTTTTTTCAATAGCCACCTTGTACTTAAATTTGATACAGAAATTTTTAATAACTGTTTCTCGTTGTCATTGCTGCAAAAAACGATTTCTATCGTATAACTTTTGAATAGTGGTTTTTGAAATCCCTGAATCTCAGTTTGGTGGATGGCATTGATGATAGTTAGTTGAAAACTTCAATTCTATTCTATGGCAGTGTAAATCCCTGGGATGAAGAGAAACCGTTGATTTTGTTACGGTTTTCCACAGACCGCATTTCACAGGTAAATTTGATAGAAACCAATTTTGTTTCTAAACCTAGTTGGCTGAGGAAATTTAGAGGGGTTTAAGAATAGCTGTGATTTGCCGTCTTTCAATAAAAGATTTTAAAACTCTTCCATACCTTTTTAAATTTTTATTTTTTCTGAACATGGAGCGAAATGCAGGTGGTAAACAAGCAAAGAGGGGTGTAGGACATGGAGGAAGAGGGACGAGAAAAAAAGGTGCTCCTTCAGTGCTGGCGACAAAACGCAAGCCAGCGGATCGTCGGTTGCAGGACCGTCAGGCCTGTCATCACTGGGTCGGTGCCCTGTGAATCTCAGTAATGAACAGCGCCGCCATTCTGTTCTTCAGTGGTTAATGCAACCTGCATCCAGCAGTCTTACCTCCTCGTCCTCCCAGTCACGGCCACAAATGTCGTCATCATCATCATCAGCATCCATCCAACATGAAGCGAAGGCAGCCCAAATGTCAACTCGTGTACCCACCACTGTGGATAATCCATTTTCTGAAGAGCTCTTTAATGACAAAATGCGGTTGTGGTTAGAAGGCATTTCGAAAGATCAAGAGGCCAAAGAGGATGATTTTGACTGCTCTGACGCCCAATCGCTAATGTCATCAGAGGAGGAGAAGGAAGCCGGTCAATCGGCAAAAATTCCGGGCGGTCGGCAACGCCTTGCAGTGCCTGTTGCTTGTAGTCTGCAGCTCCAGGATGCGGAATGTCAGGACGAAGAAGTCTCCTGTGTTGATGATGATGATGACGACATTGCGGATCCAACGTGATCTTTTCAGCAGAATCACTGGATGAGGAGGAAGACGATGGGGTAGTGTCAGTATGGGTCCCGCCTCAAAAAGGGAGAAGGCAGTCGCACAAGTCCGCTGAGATTATTCCGCCAGCCACGATCAAGCCTGGGCCTTTTTCGAGCAAGCCTCTGATTCACCCAGCGATGTCATATGCCGCCTTTTCCGTAAACGCATCAGTAGATGGAAGAATCTTAGGTGTTTAACCACCACTAACATGTCTGGTCACATGCAACGAATGCATGAGTTGAAATGGAGGGGACACTTGGCGAATAAAGGCCACACGATCCCCGCGGGCTACCAACCCTGGTCAACACCCTCTGTCTCCGTCTCCTCCTCCTCTGGCCACACTCAAGCGTTCCTCGACTGTCCATGTCCTTCTCAGAGTCATGATCGAAAGGATCACCTCCGCTTTAGCCTCCACCACCGCCCGATGTAACACCACAAACCACCATAGACCCATCCTACCCCCTCTCCTTCCACAGGTTTGATGACCTGCACATCGTACAATAAACCGCCATCTAGCAGCCATGGCCTTCAGTCTACCAGGTAGGGAGCAGATGAAACACTTTAATCCAAACAGTCCAACCCCAAAGCCAGAAGCCTAAAATGTTTGCCTTTCCGTCTGGTGGACACAGATGGGTTCCGCATGTCAATGGCCCTTGGCCTGCCCCCTACACCAGATGATGATCAAGCATTTCTTTTTCCTAGAAAAGCCGTCCCTGCCCTGGCCACCACGTGTCAGCTAAAATTTCAAGCCGCCATGGTCTACATCTGGGTCCCAGCAAAAGTCCATCTACCACCGATACATGGACTAGTAAGCAATGGTAAGGCCGCTATATCCTGTGACAGCGTCACTGTGGTGAGCTGTTGGAATGTCCTGGTTGGTAATGATGGCTCTCAGCTCAGACGCATGCTCTTCAAAACCGCAGGGATGGTGGCAGGGGGGTTCTTTCCCCCAACGTCCACTGGTAGCAAACAACGTGCCCCACAGAAAACCGAGAGCCGTGTTGAATGAATCTGTCTTGAGACCGTCCGAACACACAGTCATGAGCTGTGGACGGCTCTTCGCAACGAGACTGAGTGCTGGCTGGCGTGAACAAGAACCTTGTGCCAGGCAAGGTGGTGGTGCGATAACTCAGTCGAAATCTTCATGTGGCCGGGCCTTAAGATCAGTAAGGCTAGAGTACATCCCTTGCCTGGACAAAGTCATAACCTCCGACGTCCAGAATTCTAAAGAGCACCCGGGTCTGGACTTGCCAGCTGAGGAAGCCTGCGAGGGTCTGAGCTCACACTTTCTCCGTTCTCGCTACCTGCTTCGTCCCCGGCCTAGCTGCTTTGCAGCATCAGCTCAGCCTCCCCGTCAACCGTCTCATTGTTGACGTGACAACATGCTGGAATTCCAACCTCCATATACTCCAGCAATTGTGGCAGCAGCGCAATGCTCTAATGCAGTACGAAGTGACACATGGGCTCTGACAACAGCGGTGCGGACCTCGTGTGTTGAGCCACCGAGAGTGGATGCAGGGGTGAAAGAAGCTCTGGCAACCATCCTTGCCATTGTTGAAGAAGCCATCAAAATGGTCAGTGTGGACAATGCCCTTGTCAGCATGACCATTGTGGTGATCTTAAGTTCCTGAACGATCGTTGGACACTCTGAAACAGCAGGGTCCCACCAGCGACGGAGGAGACGTACACAGATGTGGACAACGTACCTTTCTCTCCGCGAATCCACAAGGCCCGACAGTTCACACTTTATCGGTCTTCATTAGCAGTGGTTTCAGGGTCCAGGCTAGTTCAAGGCGCGCCTCAGCTCCCTAGGGTACTGCATCTCAGCAAGTCCGGCTGTGTTGAAACTGTGGTGAGGAAAGCGGAGGAGGATGAGGATGAGGTATTCCTGGACACCGACTTTACCGAGTTCACTGCCTTGCTAAGAGGTTTTGCACGGAGTTGAGGCTCAGGAGGTAGAATTGAGGAAGATCGTTACTAGTGCCCCTCGACCACCAGAGGAGCTTGGGAAATCAAGCTCCATCTCGCACATGAGTGCTTGGATGCTCCATTTCCACCAACATTATCCTACGCATTAAGGGCCACTCAAGACGAACCTATTCCATCCTATTTCATAAAAATGTGGTTTTCTATAATGAAACTACTAAAAAAATTGCATTAACAAAATACCTGATACAAATAATCCTCCTGAATTGTACAAGGGAGTTACAGGAAGACTTGAAACAGATGTGGTTATTCAGGAGGACATGGTGTATGGAGCACATTCTCACCCCAAGAACAAGACAATACCTCCAACACGTTTGAGTGAAAACGAGAAAAAGAATGGCCAAGACAAAGGGCACCTGGGTGAAAAACAGGAGTGTCAACCACCAGCATTTCTAACGAAGCTCAATTTGTCCCAACCACTCTACGAGGGGCAAGCGCTCTCAGTAGAGGCAGAAAATTCTCAAGTGCTTCTCAGGTCTTGACTGTGTACTGAGAAGGCTGGGAGGGTCTTTAGCTCACACGTTCCGCTTCCGCACTCTGCTTCAGCACGACTGTATTTTGATGCTGCGTCATAAGGAGGGCATTTTTTCTTCCGTTTTAATGGATGATGACGCCAGCCTTGGGCTCTCACAACCGACCCACTGTAACTCGCCCTGCTAGCTTGCAACCTGTGTGTATTAATAGATATGAACACCAGCCCTGCTCTCACCCACAACCCACTGTAACTCCTGCCCTGCTAGCTGGAACCTGCGAGTTAATAGATGACAGAAACGCCAGCCCTTGCTCTCACCACACCCACTGTAAGTCCGGCCCTCGCCATCTGAACCTGCGATCCACTTTACAGCCTCACCCGCCTTGATCAGTAATTTCCTTCAACCTACTTGACTAGTAGAATGCAAGGATTTTCAGACAGGCGCTCGTTGACCTACTGAGGACATCTGTTTTTGTTTGCTTTACATTTTAATTAGTCACATGGACACAATGTCACCATAGAATGGGCAAAGTAGCTCTAGCAGAAGCATAATTTAGGAAAGACGAGTTGTTTTTGATATAGTTTATTTCATATTGCGAAATTTTCTGCTGATGGCCATAAGGGCACCTGTGGGGGTGGGTTTTTGGGTCCTGCTGTGTTTACAGGGATATGGGATTCAATGTCCAATTTCACTAAATACTTTGCTTCAAAGACTCCTTTTTCAGGCACTTTTTTTAATCTGTGGTCATGCAGGTTTGAGGTCATGGCTGTGATCCATGACAGGGCATCAAGTCAATTGTCCAGTTTGCAACTAAAATGGTGGGTCAGAGACTCCTTTTTCCGGCACTTGTTTTAATCTGGGGGTCATGCAGGTTTGGGCTCATGCTGTGCCCAGGACAGGTATAGTCAATGTCCAGTTCACTAAATATGGTTTTTGAAAGACTTCCATTTTTCCGGCACTTTATAATCTGGGACAGACAGGTTTAGGGTCATGTCTGTGGCGCCAGGACAGGTATAGTCAATGTCAGGTTCAACTAAAAAATGTTTTTAAAGACTTCCATTTTCCGATCACTTTTTATCTGTGGGTCAGACAGGTTTAATGGACATACTGCGGTTCAGGACAGGTATAGTCATGTCCATTTCAAACTAAATGGTGGTCAAAATATGTTACTTATCTTCCGGAACTTTTTAATCTGTGGATCATGTAAGATTTAAGGGTCATGCTGTGGCCCAGGACAGGTATAAGGTCAAAGTCCAGTTCAACTAAAAATGGTGGTTTTCAAAGACCCTTTTTCCGCACACTTTTTAATCTGGGATCATTGCAGGTTTGAGAGTCAACTGCGGTCCAGACAGCATAGTCAATGTCCAGTTCAACAACTAAAAGGTGTTCAAAAGACGTCCTTTTGTCGGCACTTTTTAATCTGGGGGTCATGATAGTGAATAGTCTGTGACTTTTTTTCTGATGACTTTTTAACCTAATTGACTACCTAAGATGTAGCACATATCCAATTTAACAGTTGTGGATGTTTAATTCCAGCTTCTTCCTGCCCTGTTTGGGTGTAAGAATGAAGGGTTTGATGTTTCCTCTCCCATAGACTTTAATTGTCATCGCGATAATCTGTTATCGACTAATCGGATATCGACATGATAATTGCGGATATTCGACGTTTAAAAAAATTCGACATAGATAACGATAGTTTGACAATACAGATCGGCTGTCACTATTGGTAACAATAATATATAAGTCAGAACACCTCGGGTAGACACAAGACAAGACAAGACACATAGGGGGTAACATAGCAGATGGTATGGCTTGTCCTATTTTTTGGTTTTTCATTTTTTTTATTCTCTGTCTTCCAAACACCATATCTTTTAATTTTTCCATCTACATAGACATATGAGGGCTATTTTTTTTTTTTTTTTTTTACAGGATAAGATGTTCTTTTTAATGGTGCCACTGAATATACTGGGAAACTGAAAAAACACAATTGTGCCATGTTTGCATAGATTTTGTTTTATGGCATTCACTCTTTGGTACAAATGATGTTATCTCTATTGTACAGGTTGGTACGATTCTGTGGGATAGTGGAACAACCCATTGTGTATACCCAGCAGAATCCTATGTGTAATTTATGATTGTAAATTATCTTGTTGTATTCTGCGGTTTGGCCACTAGATGCCACTGTTTCCAGAATTTGAGATATGTCATGTGACAGACAGACACGAGGCAGAAGCCAGACACTGGCTTCAGATTGGCGCAGCTCTCCTGTTTCTGTGAGTCCATGAACTGGGATCAACTCCTGAAAGAGATAGAAGAGTTTGGCTGGCTGTATTGCTGCTGGTGGCAAGGAAAACACTGTGACGGAAGGGATTTTCTGTAGGAGACAGAGAGAAGCATCCACCATCTTGGATATTTGGCTCCATCAGCAGGGATCTGCATCTCTGAGCAGTGACTGTCTGCAAACTCAAGGTAAACCTGGGTCAAAGAACGCATGCGAGTCAATGAACCTAGGACTAATTGCAGGCCTGTAGATAGCCTAGTTAGGGCAGATTAGGCTATAAGTGTCATTTTCATTACGTTTTCTGTTTCGTAGCAATGGAGAAAGCTTCCCCTAGAACTATTACTCTTGAAACCAGTTTGCATGTATTTATCTGTATGATATGTACATTTTCTGGGAATAGCGGGTAGAGTTAGTTAAAGAGAACCTGTCACATAATTTTTGCCCCTTTGCTGAGGGCAACACAAGCTAGTGACAGACATGCTGTTTCCAGCTCTGTGTTCCTTATCCTGTAAGGTGCTGTAGTTTTCGAGTATTTAGTGCTGAAATCTGCAGGTTTCAGCCAGAAAAGAGTCATAAAAAGAGTCAAAAGAGCCCGGCCCACCTCAACTGATAAACCTACTATTTTGAATAGGTAGAAACTGTCAGTGGGCGGGGCTAACCTTTGGTTGGGGGGGGCTAACAACTACTCATGAAAAAGATTTGAGGCATTAAATGCCTAAAACTTCAGCAATCTTACAGAATAAGGGACACAGCGTCTGTAAACAGCATGTCTGTCACTAGCTTGTGCTGTTTCTCAGCAAGGTGGGCATAATCTATGTGACAGGTTCCCTTTAAGTTGTAAGCTGCTGTGCTACATTTGAATGGCACCACACGCAATTGTTCCTGTCTTTGTACGGTATTAAAAGGTAAAGTGTTTTCGGCCTTTCCAAACCCCGTGAGTAGGTAAACTTATCATAAATTCCGAGGATACACTTCTGCAGGCGCACTGTGTAGCGCAGGGGTCTCAGTCACAACTTTGTGTTTGGGGAATCTGTTGAACATACTTTTCTGAAAAGTTCAATGCACTATAGTTTTGTTGAACTGGTGTTGGAGACATTTTCTTTAAAGCATTTTCTTTTTTTTTACTTTCACATTTGGTTCACTTAGCGTACTTGACCATTATGGTGCTCAATTACTTGTACATCCTCCTGCACTGTATAAATAATGCATAAGGGTGTTCCACGTTGTCAGGTGTCTGTTACACCCACTTCCTGCCTGAGGCAGGAAGCAATAGAAAGCTTAACTTGGCAGCAATAGAAGCCTTCTTTAAGCTTCCAGCTGCCATGGTAACTAATCTTGCTGCGGGGATGACAATCAGAGGAAAAAAAGGTGTGCAGCACCATTCCTCATTCATTTAGACGCTGCGGCCGTGATCGCTGTGGCCTTGATCACCACACTGTCTAAATGGTTAAACAAGAGGGATCAAAGCTGGCTTTGTTCCTTGCTGTTAGCGGAGGTTGTCAGCTGTAATTAGCAACTGGTACCCACCTTAATAAAGAAGCCAGCTACATACAGTGGGTACTCTTTGTTTCATTGTAGCCATTTGGTAAGATCAATAAAGTTCTGCACCCCATCTTGAAAGAAAAAAACAGAAATGTAGATATTTTTTCTAATTTATTAAACAAGAAAAACTGAAATATCACATGGTCGAAGATATGTCAGACCTTTGCTGAGACATTTCATATTTTTACTCACATGCTGTCCTTTCCTTCTGATCCTCCTTGACATGGTTCTATTCCTTCATTGGAATCCAGCTGTGTTTAATTAAACTGATTGTAATTGATTAGGAAAGGCACACATCTGTCTATATAAGCTCACAGTGCATGTCAGAGCACATGAGAATCATGAGGTCTAAGGAACTGCCCATGGAGCTCAGAGACAGAATTGTATCACGACACAGATATGGTCAAGGTTTGCAGCACTCAAGGTTCCTAAGAGCACAGTGGCCTCCAATAATCCTTGAATGGAAGAAGTTTGGACTATACCCAAAAAACTCTTCCTCGACCTGGCCATCCAGCCAAACTAAGCAATCAGGCGAAATGAACCTTAGTGAGAGACGAACCCCAAGATCACTGAGGCTGAGCTCCAGAGATGCAGTAGGGAGATGGGAGAAAGTTCCACAAAGTCTGCTTTCACTGCATCCGTCCCGTAGTTTGGGTGCTATTAAAGAGTATGCTGGACAGAAGCCTTCTCCTCAGTGAAAAACATATGAAATTCCCGCATTACATTTGCCAAAAAACACATGAAGGAACTGCAGACTATGATAAATAAGAATTCTCTGTTCTGATGTGCACAAGATTGAACTTTTTGGTGTTAATTCTAAGCGGTATGCGTGGAGAAAACCAGGCACTGCTCATCACCTTCCCAATACAATCCCAACAGTGAAACATGGTGGTGGCATCATGCTGTGGGGGTGTTTTTCAGCTGCAGGGCCAAGTATAGAAATATCCTTATATCCTGGATGAAAACCCTCTTCAGAGTGCTCTGGGACCTCTTACTTGCGCGAAAGTTCATCTTCCTACAAAACAATGACACTAAGCACATCACAGTTAAAATAAACAAAGCGAGTGTCTGCTCACTACCATCTGACTACTCACTCACTACGATTCTGTAATCCGACATTTCTCTGCAAACGCACACTCACCCGATACTCACGCGCAGATAGTCACTAGTCAGGTCGCGCTCTAGCACTCCTCTTCACTCGCGCACTCTTTCTGTTGTGAGTGCATCTGATCCTTTCATCTCAGACTTCGTTCCCTTCTAGGACACACATTCAGAGGAAGCAATCTCTCGTTTTCTTCTTCTCCCTAACATCTCTCATTAGCACTACTTGCACAACTCTTAACCTTATACATACAATGCACCAGCAGCCACATATCACTCTCAATATCATTCTCAGATGTCGCTCTGTATTCCGACATTCAAATCACCCACTCCATTTCTTGTTCATCTGAGTACTAACCTTTGATAGAGAGGAATATCAACTCACCTCACCAAGGCGTAGCATCTTTCCTCTCACTATCATCACTCATCTATCAATCACCTTAGCCCTATCGGCGACAACATTCAGCTTCCAGTGTCATCAACATAACACAGGTTGCGTGATATTAATAAGAGTGATGTCACTACTAGACCAATCGCTGCTACACTTAGTCTGACACCTCTCAAGCCCAGTCTCAATCCACCTCACAGACCCATCATCTCCATCTAGATTGATAACATGAGCTCACACACGCGGAACACACGCGCAGGTTATTCACCAGTTATTGAGACTTATGAGAGATTCTTACATGATGAGACTCACATACACTGTCAGTATGTCTCAGAATGTTAGCTACACACAGTATATATCTGTGCAATTATAGTGACGAACGAGCGCACAGAGTGTTTCATCGATATAGAGAGTGCCAATCAACACTCTCTCTCTGACCTCGTTCTACTATTACACGCGTGTGAGTGATTGAGAGATTCTTCTCACATCTATCAGACATATCTCAATAAATCGTATTCATGACTCCTCATTCAGTTTGTCACAGAGAGTAATTTCTTTCATACTATTCAAGATTTATCGGGCGAGAGACATAAGTATCATATACTATCACGCTACACAACAACATCATCGAATTTAGGAGTACAGCTAACGTAGCGCGTGTCAGATTAGCACATGGAAAGTCGTGCTACTCGCGGCGACTATGTGGTGATCACGTGCGAAATCAATGACATCTGTATGAGAGCGTATTACACATAGTGATGGGTAGAGTGTGAGACACTCACAGCGTCCTGTGTGTATGTGGATCTTATACTCAACTTCACTTGTTGTCGGTTTCATCACGATTGAAATATCTATCACACATAGTAAAATAATTACATTGCGCCTATCTGACGGTGAATGATACCTCAGGTCCGACGTAAATGTAGGAGCATAACCACAGATTTTCTACGATTAAATTCAGTTTACACTCATACAGTTGTTCAATAATATCGCTTTTTTAAGATATCTAGACACGAGTAGTTCACATAACTGTATACATACACGACTAGAGACACGCACATCATAATATTATCCGACTTGGTAATAGGATGAGATCTATCTTCATTATATGTTTCTGGACACTAGACATTATACTAACAGTAGATCTCAGGACATGAGTACTCTTAGTCTATAAGTTATCTGAAGATGACATGGATAGATGCACACTTGGACACATAATTATGAGTGTGTGAGCGCGAATTCTGTAGCAGCATTATGCATCTGACATGTTACACTGTGCACAGGAAGTGTGTGGAGATATGAGAGGTCGGAGTTGTGTAGGAACGGTGATAGACGATGTCACAAGTGTTGGAGTTAGTAGATCTCATACACTTGACATGGTGACAGGATCACTATTGGGTGATTATCGATAAGTCATCAGATAATACGACTCTGACTTCAGATTATGCTACACTGTGTTCAGGAACACTATAGGACTATACACACTATATACACATCTACTTGTGGATATTGTAGATATGGTTTAGACGGAGTATAAGTATAGGATATATGAAGATCTCACTCACAGAACATGTGGGGGCACACTGGGATCTAACATAACGACTATGAACGAATGCGGTACTGGAGTGTAGCGACACACACGTACGTATATGCGGTAGGATGAGTGTGGGAGTGAGTAGAGCGGGTGAGAGTACAGGTGTGGATCATACAGAGTATTGTGTATGGCAGAATCAATAACAGGTTTCTCATTGCACGTGTTCATAGACAGAGGCATAGATAGTGGAGGAGGATAGGCGGTCTCTCTTATGTATTGAGGTACTTAATAGATACTGAGGGGGGATGGGTGTGGAGCACACTGGCATTTGGTATTCTATTAGGGTGCTCAACAGGGTGGGGATGGCGACACTTCATATTGGATGACGACAGATGTTCGTGGGGGGGTGACATGATATGGTGCATACATGCGGGGAGGAGGAGTAGGCGATGGGTATAGGACGAGGGTACTGACACACAGGGATACACATCTTAGAGTATATAATGTGTACACAACTGATGTCAGAGTAGTGCAATAGACACACACTAGAGTAGACACACACTCAGCAGAAGGTGCGCGTATAGTGGATCCTCAGGATGGAACACAATTAGGGGAGGAGACTTAGAGGGTATGAGTAGATCATGATAGAGAGTTCTGTGGATGATGATCTGGAGACAGGTATGTTATAGTGATAACTCTCAGAGTAAGAGTCTGGATGAGTGTGTGGTATTGTATATTTTATGGGTGGTTGGGGTACGCATTGGTACACAGTCCTATGAGACGGAGTTGTAGGTACGAACAAGTATACGTTTTCTAGACAAGTAACTACAACACTCGTATAAGGTGGTGTAGGTTTGAGTCTATTATAGGGGTAGGAGCACAGTGGGGCAATAGTAGAGAGAGCTGGATATATAGGATCATGAGGGCTCCTATTCTGTATGGTGGTCAATCAAGTGTACAGATCACAGCACAGGGGGTCATGTAGATGGACTCACGAGGTGATGGAGTGGCTGATCACACAGTACATCTGCGTTAGATATACTCTGTGGGTGAGTGTGTGATGAGATGTTAGACACACACACAACACACACGACATTATTATTGTAGACTATCACACATGCAGTAGTAGAAGGGGATGTAGTGTATATAGTAGTCACATTCTGGAATAGTGTGTGTCTGCTTTAGAGAGATAGTTATGAATGCATGTTAGATGGGAAGAGAGCAGAGGGAACATCGTATTAGGCGCTGATCTCATTGTGCATAGACACGCAATGAGTTAGGCGAGAGTAGCTACGGGTCTCTTTAGCACACAGATACAGAAGGAGGGGAGAGAGGGCTTAGGGATTGGACATGGTGAGTAGAGAGAGCATATGTCTGGCATAGAGTCATTAGGACTATTGGTGCTTTATTGTACTTGAGTGTTGAGTATGCTAGATGTGAACACTGACGATGGTGTGTGGCACGATGGGGTATGGGGGGGTTGTGGAATGGACAGATTGGTCGAGTGGAGAAGGATGTGTATTGGATGCGCACCGGCACAACTGTGGACAGAGACAATGGGAGTATGTCTCACTGAGGGTAGACTAAATGAGTTACACTCTTCTTGAAAGTGAATCTACTACGCGGGGAAGATCTGATACTACTGGGCTTTGGTGACCGATGTGAGAGATGATGTGATTGGTGAGTATGCATATTGGAGAGGGAGAATAGTGTGGGACCACATAGATAGCACATGATCATGTGGCAGTTCAGACAGCACAGAACTACATGATCACAGGTCTCAGTCAGAGAGAGGTAGAGTGAAGCGTGGATTAATGATAGAGCAGGATGACTAGTGTGTGAACAGTCTGAGAGACACAGTGAGTGGACAACAGAGAGAGTGAGGACACACACAAGTGAGCAAGTGCTACATTAAAGGAGTGACTTGCTCTATGGGAGAAGTGTGGCAGGAAAAGTAATTAGAGTGACATGAAGTGCGAGGTGTCCTGTATGATAACATGGGTGGTGTAACATGGGTGATGTGAGGATTACAGACGATACATACAGAACTACGATAGGGAAAGGTGTGTAGATCTACGGATAGAGCGGACTAATCTTTCTAGTTTGTCTAGATGGATTTCTTAGACTGGTTGCGGACACACTGAATTGTCTACTGACTGTAGGTGTGAGAAGGATTATAGTACAGTTTCAATGCATCTATCTGTAGCTTTCACAGAATAGTGAACAGGTGTGTATATAGGGCAGCATCTCGGTGTTCATTCTATCACTGTTCTGGGGGATGAGAGATCAGTGACACGTGTTGTCTGTATCGAGCAGAGTGAGATACCAATGCATCCTTGATTCTAACTAAGACGCAAGGTTGATATGTGATTACAATTGTATGATCAACACATACTGGTATGGTGTGACACTATAGATGTTGAAGTGTGTGGACTGGAACGGAGCTGGCGGTTTGAGTGAACACACATTATGTGTGTGGATGATGGAGTCTCTATGTAGAGAAGTAGTGTGCATGATTCTGTAGTAGGTGGGTATAATAGTTCATTAGATGTTGAGATGCGAGAGGAGAGGTGGTAACTATCTATTAAAAGGGTTTTAAGTGTATGGTAGTGGGTTGTCTACGGGAGGTGCACAATTGACTTTAGTATTATAGACACTGGAGGTCTTTGCTAACTGATTGGTATATATGCAGGTGAGGTGATTCATGTTGTAGGGAATTAGTACGATGTTGATAGGTATGTAGCACACAAATACTCTTATTCAAGGACACAGGTGACATATCTAGGGTTGATGACAGAGAGTGTTGTGACATTGGGTCTCTTGGTGGCATTGAAGGAGGTAACTAGGGTCTTTAGATGACTGGGGAGCGACAGATCTGACGCACGTGGACAGATGGCAAATAGAAGACGATAGGCTTATATGACAGGAGAGATTAGTTTTTTGTGACAGGACAGAGAAGGTAGGCAGACGTAGTATCGGAGAGAACACATCATAAGAGATGGGCATCTAGGTGTACAAACGTCTTACAACACAAGGGTTAGAGCGTTATTGAGGCAGGGACTACGAGACATAGGTGTGTGGGGTGCGTCACGTGTGATAGAAGGACTGGTGCTAGGACGTGGGACAGAGAGATGGGAGATCTACATATTTGCTGTGAATGGATGTGGATGTGGGACACGGATCTTACACTACACATAGGGGGGATCATGACCATGGAACAATACAATTGTGCTATACAGCGTAACTGGACACAAGTTGTAGTCACGCACGAAGTTCTACAGGAGTGGGGCGGTGACTGTTGGTAGAGCGAGAGTGTACACAACAGAGGTGGTGGACTGGGTGAGTTACTTGATCTAAGTGAGATGAGTATGAACATAGGAGTACAGATTCTGGTATTGGTTGACTAGGTGACCTTATGGAGAGTTCATGAGTGATGACGACACACGTGAGATTCTCAGAAGTGACTGACAGCGGTTTTGAACACTATACATGTACTCACTATAATCGGGATGAGTGATAGAGGTGAGACACACGCAGATGGGTAAGTGAGATAGGGGTGTGGGTGGGGACATTTTTTATTGTAGTTATATCGACTGGGGTCTGGATATTCTGGGGTTAGATATGGTGGTAGTTGTGACAACAACAGATATGGATGTGACATGAAAGTACACACTGATAGTATACAGTCATAGGAGATACGTTGTAGTAGTGAGGAGATGACGATATCTACAGTTTGAAGTTTCTAGGCATCTGTATGGGACAGTACGAGCGATACTGATTAGTCTGAGGATAGACACACCACAATAGTGTGTGCGAGTACCATAAGGGAGTTGCGATGGATAGGGGGGACAGACAAAGAGATGGAGAGGATGATGGATGAGGGTATGGCGTAGTGGACAGGAGGTGACACATTATTGTGATCTCTACATACTAGGATGATCACAGATCATGTGGAGAGAGTCTGTGACAGAGGTGTGTAATTTTGAGTATGTATGTGTAGGTGAGAGCTATTGGAGACGAGCATGGCACTAAGATCATCACAGAACTATTGGTGGGCACAGAAGGATAGGGGGGACACACGGACACACAGTGCATATAGCGACATGATCAGGGGATGAGGTGCGCAGAGACTTTGGTCATTTGTTAGGGGCACAGTGAGGAAGACAGTTATCTTATACACAAGTGGGTGCATATGTTACTTAGATATGCAGTAGAGATAGTAGAGAGTCTGATAGTATGATAGAGAGTGCGGTGGTAGAGGAAAGGCGGTGTACGGCAACACATGGAATGGGGATGTAGTACGGTGAGACGTGACTGTGGGGACACATACGGTTTCGAGAGATACGGTAGAGAGGGATAATAGGTACAGTGTAGTGACACAACGGTGCAGGTAGACTAACAGAGGTGAGTGTGGGCAAGTGAGTTATTAAATAGAGTGGTGGACACATGAGCGTGTCTACTTATAGAGGCGAGAGTTTGAGAGGGGAGTTTAGGAAGGACATGATCAGGTGGGTGTGGAGAGACACAGGCAGAGACACTGGACTCTGTGACATGGGACGAGTGACAACACAGGACTAGGGAGACGACACACGAGAATCTGTGGAGGCAACGACGGAGGATAAACGATATGGCACTAGTGGTAAGTGTGTCTACACACAGCTCGTTGGAGGGGCGTGGGCATATGTGTGGCTGAACACTCATGGTGCAGACTTGTGGAGAGTATGCACTAGTGTAGGAAGGCGATACGAGATGAAGAGAGGTGCGGAGGAGATGGGTTGTCGTTGAGTGAGAGGAGAGTGGTAGTTGTTAGACATGGTGCACGTCTCTAGATTCTATATTCAGTGACGGGTGAATCCTACGTTAAGATGATATAGAGATGTTGAAGATGTGGATTGTTGGGCACGAGGAGAGCACATCCTGTGGATACGGTAGCGACATATAGAAGCAAAGTGTCGAGGCACACATGTATCAGGAGATATGAGAGAGTGCACACTGACACAGATGGGCATTATACAGGTGTGGTGACAATGTGTGACACTCATGCACAACGGTGTCAAGCAAAGGTCTGGCAGTGTGGACACAGTACATATTGTTGTGAGAGAATCGACACACACACTAGTGAGAAGTGTGGGACAAGGACTAACATAGGTGAGATAGGGAGTGATTATATCGTATATCACACAAGTGGGGGGTAGAACGTAGTGGAATGGGTGTCAGACATTCTAGAGACGAGAGAATACAAGGGAGAGTGGGTATTTGTTCTGTAGACAAGTGGGGACTGGTAGAGAAGTGTAGGTGCAGCACACATCAATGAGTGTGGCACAGAAGGGAGCACGTAGGGGGGAGAACGAGACGACACAACACATACAAATATTGTGGGGGGGTGTGAGGGTGGGTGAGGAAGGGGTTGGGGGTAGAGTTGAGGTTGTGGGTGAGGGTGGGAGTGATGGATGGGGGTGGTGGGGTGAGTTAGTGGGGTGGGGAGTGTTGGGTGGTGATGGTGGGGTGATGGGTGGGGGGTAGAGTGAGTGAGGGTGTAATGTGGGGAGTGTGTGAGAGTGGGTGTGGGTGTGGTGGGTGTGAGAGGGTGGGGGAGTTTGAGGATGGTAAGAGGTGTTGGTGAGAGGACAGGCAATGTGCGAGAGACAACGTGTGTTGGACAGTGGACTCTTACAGGGTGTGGTGGATCCACACACACACAGAATGATGGAAGGATGGAGTGAGGGACACACGTGTGCCGATTAGTTAAATGAGACAGGTTAGTATATGGTGGGTGCGACAACAGGAGATGAGAAACGGACAGACATATGGGGGGATGAGGCACGAGATGGCTCACGAGTCAGTTACACATATAGGAGGAGTTGGATTTGTGTGAACACACAGACTGGTTGGAATGACTATGGGTGCAAGGTAGAAGGGGGGGAAGTAGGAGGGGTGGGAGAGTAATGGACTGGATGGAAAGAGGGAGGAGAGATGAGGGGGGGGGGTGTTGGATGGGTGGGGATATAGAAGGTATATAAGTGCAGTCCAGAGACAGGCAACGATACTAACACGGACATTATGGTTGGGTACGAGTGGTGATTGGAGTGTACGATATAGAGACACGCATGACACACGGAGTCACGGAGTAAGAGTTTGTAGGTTATCTATGCGTGAGACACAGAGACAGAAGTAGGATGGGAGTACTTAAATGAGGTGTAACATACTGAGGAGCGATGGTGTGACGAGTGTACAGCATGAAGGCGTATGTTACTTGCGGTGTAGTACAACTAGTAGGATGCAGTGCACTGCACTAGGTGCACACGCTATCGTGGGTGTGGGCACACATATTTGGGACTGTAATATGCATCAAGAATATGGAGACACAGGGAAGACAGTGGTCGGAGGGGGGACACAGTCTTTAGAGGCAGGAAGGGGTGATGAGAGCACTAATCTGTTGGGTGGTGCGGAGTTGGAACACATGCACATTGCGAGGAAGACACATATGTCTGAGCACACGGCCGTACATGATGTGTGTAGGTACATGGGTGAAGTGTGGCAGGTGTGGATGGCAGAGAGAACGGAACAACACAGGAAGAGCGGAGACTTGGGGGGTGGGCCACACATGATGGAGGTAGAAAGATCAGTCGATGGAGACACGGCAGGCACAGGTGAAACACAGAGAGAGGATATGGGGAGTGGAGGTGAGTGTGATGGGACACGAGGTGAGTGGATAGCAGACGCGAGACTTGAGGGGAGAGATAAGATGCGTGGTGTGGACACAGGAAGATGAGTGGATGGAGATCCTGGTGAGATGATGGAGGAGTGAGTGGGAGGCGACAGTCTAATGTTCAGTATGGAGGGAGGTATATAGGTGGGTAGGGAGGGAGGGAGTGATATTAGTTATGTATGTGATATGATCATGACATGTGTAGACGGATTGTATGAGTAGCACACACACTGGGACACAAGCGGGACTGGGACAAAGGTGTGCGGAATGGTACGGAGTGATAGTGTGTGAGACGAGAGTGAACAGATCATAGAGTGCGTCTAATACAGAAACGGACGGTCAGGTTAAGTAGAGAGGTGGCATTGGTACAAGGAGAGCATGTGGACGCAGAGTGCATGAGCGTACACGACGTCACAAGCGCTCGACGGTGTGCGACTGCGTCACATGGTTGACTTATTTCCATAGCTCCTCAATGTAGTGAGGGACACATCACTGTCATGGTGATACATATGTAACGTGACAATACACTGAGGGATCGATTAGATCTCGTGAGTTATACCTTATGATTTGGTCTTGCACACGATGAGAGTCTAAGGTGCATCACACACATTCAGGGTATATAGATGGTAGAGGAGTGACATGGAGAGGGCACACGTATAGCTGGACACGCACAAGCGGACAGGGAGATGCGTGTACAACACGAGAGTGACGACACACTAATGGGTGCACAGGGACCAGACTATAGATGGTACGCAGTTACGACGGGTACGAGTTAGAGACACACTCACGGTGGATATTTGATTGCGAGAGTCTCGTTTCTGTATGATGTGTTGCATTGTAGGTATCTGCGTTCTCATGTGTGTTAAAGAGTGTATGGGTCTATAAGAAGAGGGGGGGGATTGTTCATGTGTTAGGTGCGTGTGTGAGGTAGAGAGGCAAGATGGTTATATGATTGGATGGTGGGGAGGGGAGGTAGGTAAGTAATAAAGGGTATAAGATGAGAGAGATGGTGCGGTCTATTGTATGCGACACAGGTATGTTACTTTGGGGTGGGGATTGTAGGATTTGGGGTCTACGTTGATGTCACTGATAGATGGACACACACGGAGAGCGGGATCTATTGTATTGTGCTATGAGAGACTTGTACAGTACTGGCAATCACGCATTATAGACACACGGGACTTGAGGCACAGGGCACTTGACGAACATGGACACCAAGTGCGTACAGGTGATGGTGAATGAGATCAAGAGTGAGAGGTGGGTGCAAGAAGGTTGGGGAGCACCATGGAGGAGGATGTTGCGCAGGTATGTACTCCGAAAGTAGGAGAAGGAGGGACACAAAGGCATGTGACTGTACTGGGGGAAGCACTAACATGATCAGGGGACGACCACACGTTCTGGGATAGTTCTAAGGGCACAACTCTTATTTATCATCAAGGGAGATCAGAACGACAGGCTATCAATAGACAGAGTCTAGTCTATGACACAGGAGTTCTAACACAGCAACAAGTGAGTACACGATGTAATACGAGGGAGTCTACTTCCAATAACAAAGGTGGAGTGACGTGCGGAACGGGTTGTATAGAGAGGACGCTGGGAGATGGGATAATTACACTGATGGAACACTGAGTCACACACTCGTCTGATTTGATATTATTGAAAGTTACATAGTAGACCAACACCAATTAACATACTGTTTTAGGTGTCAGTTGGAAAGGATTACTACAGGTCTGTTTGTTAAATACATATACGAGTTCTCACTTACATGGATGAAAGGAGGTGGGGGAAGCTAGACTATCATACAACACTATTAACTAGATACAGAATATGAAGACACAGTTGGGGCACAGTGTGATACATTATGCAATACAGGGTGACACACACAGCTTGGTTGGAATCAGATACCTTCAGACATGATGATAGGTCAAGATAGGGTGTTTAGTGTAAGAATTTGGGATATGACACACTTAACATAGAACAGGAAACAGATCTTCAGAGACCACAGGGATTTGGGGGGACCACAGGTGTCGGATATTTATAGAATACGATTCGTAGGGTGACACGGGTATGAGTATAGCACACCACCACAGACACAACTCATAGGATATTGGATAGTAGTAGGTTTGAGTGTGACATGATGACACAAGATTGACACTGTACGAAGAGTAGGGGTGGACGTGTTGATAAGAGGAGCACAGATTACACGGTGGTATCGTGGGTAAAACTCTGTTTGCTATGATGGGTGTAGATATTTATACATTAGGGTTCTGGTACAACATTGACAGATGATGTACTCTACGAATGGAGAGTTTAGGTAATCTCTGGTATCAGAGTAGAGGTGGGAGTCAATCAGGACACACATGAACGTCTATAGTATGTATATCTTTCATATATCACTCAACAAGGTATGCAGTGAGGGACAGGGAGGAGTACGATTGAGACAGAAGGATAGAGGGAGATGAGAATTGAGGTGATTGGATCAGCATGTATTATGGGTACAAGGCTTTTAAGACACACAACTAGTATAGAGTGACTGTAGTATGTCTGTCTAAGAGGTGTTTGTGAGAGATGTATTTAGCAAGTTTGGGAGAGGAGAGGTGTACACGTGGACAGAATAGACTAGAGTCATGTCAGGGTATTGCATCACTCATAGATGATTAATCATTCAAGTAGTGTGGCTACTGGGTAATGTGAGCAGAGAGATATACGGATACTTGCGAGAGAGTAGAGAGTTATGTGTATATGTGGGAGTCTAACACAAGGCGATGGGATGTGGGAGTGGTGTGTTGGGTACTATCGACATCACTTGAACTGTCTATGACACATATCACTATGGTTGGTTGTGTCTACAGGACATTAGAACATCTGCGTGATATAGACCGAGGACGTGGGTATAAGTCTATAGAAGTACATAGACAGGTGTAGGGAGTGGGGAGAGAGTGTGAACCACACGGCTACGACATATGATGCACAGAATATGATTGAACTCTAAGTATGTGAGTGGTCACTCTCTCTGTATTATTGGAGGACGACTAGAGGTTAGGTTTCATCTAGGCATGAACTCATCTATTACACACACACTCGGTTGTTTGGTGTTAAACAAGTTGGATGCGGTACGACAACACACATAGGTCAGAGATTATAAAGTGAGTCTTGGATCTAGTGTATATGTAGAGGTTGAGTGATGGGATGTGAAGGTGTAGGTATCTCGGTGAGGTATGGATCAGATAGTTGTATTATCTGGACATATTCAATTGAGTTAGATTGAGAAGAGTGAGTTGAGAGTGAAGATTGTATGTTGATTGACACAGAAAGGATTTAGTCATGTGTGGTTAGGAGATTGGACAGTATTGTTGGGAGTGGACTGAGTATATAAGGGTGTGAGGGACTGTAGTGTAGTATAAGAGGACGATACAGGAATGTTGTGTTGTGGTGAGTGACATTGTGACTGTAATGATATATAGGGCAACTTTTATGTGGGGGGATATAATTAGAGTACTATGTATGGAGTGTGTTATTCACAACTATGGTTGGAGAGGCCAGGTTGGGAGTGGGAGGACATGACGGTGGAACATCAAAGGTAAGAAAGAGTATAGAGGAGAGAGGTAGAAAAAATACATCAGTTAGGTGTATAATTATAAGTCTCTAAGGATATAGGATAGGGTGGGGGTAAGTGAATAATTCATGGAGTGGGAGGTGGGATGGGTATCTCTTGTAGTTAAATGTTAGTATATATATCATTTATGTGTTGTCAATGTTGGGTTATAATGTACACACAAACAATAGAGTATGCTAATTCTCATCTGTGGAGGGGTATGTATTCACACACACAATATCATTAAATAATTAATAGAGATACATATGGGGGACTGCGTGAGTGAGAGTGAGAGTGAGTTTTCTCATCTCTATTAGGAGAGTGGTGTGAGTGTTGATGAGGGAGGTGTGGTGTTGGGGTGTTTATTGTGGGTTTGGGGTGTGGTAGTTGGTGTTGGGTGGTTGGGGGTGGTTTTTTTGGGTGGTGTGGGTGTGGGTGTGGGGGTGTTGTGGAAGTTGGTTGGGGGGTTTGGGGGTTATGGGGGATTGGGGGTGGGTTAATTTATATTTAGTTTGGTGGATTGTGTGGGATAATTAAATTTTGGGTGAGGGGTTTGGTTGAGAGTGTATTGGATGATGTAGTAGGAAAGAGTTTTGGTGGTTGTTGAGAGTTTGTGGGGAGAGATTGATGGGATTGTGATTTGAAAAATTGGGGGGTTTTTTGGAAGTTGGGGAGTGTGAAGAGGATGTGGTAATTGGTTGGATATGGAAAGGTGAATTTTATGAGTGAGAGGGGGGGGGTAATTGTGGGGGGAGAGGATGGGTGGATTGGTGTTGACAATTCTGTCCAGAATGTCCCTCAGGTATTTGCTTTTGAAATCAGACTTATTTGTACAATTTCTCCTACTACGGAGAAATTGACCCCTAGGTATACCCTTTTTGACGGATGACCACTGTTCCAGTGCAGTAATGAGTTTGAAGAAGTTGGTTTACAATGTCCCATCTTTCTCTTTAAAGATTTTGACATCGAGAAATGGGAGACATGTGTCATGGATCTCAGATGTGAACTTTAGACCAACGGAATTTAGATTAAGATGTGCAACAAAGGTAAAAAAAGCAGTCTTGGAACCAATCCACACAAAGAATATATTGTCTATGTATCTGGTCCATAGACCAATTTTGTCAATCCATGGTGAAGAAGAGTCACCAAAGACATGCAAGTCTTCCCACCAGCCGAGATACAGATTGGCATACGTTGGGGCAGTTGGGCTCCCCATGGCTCTTAGCTGGTGGAAGAACCTGTCATTAAAGAGAAAATAATTCCTTTTCAAAAAAAACCTAAGAATGTCCAAAACAAAAACATTATGATTATGAAGTAGCACCACTACTTGATAGAAAGTATTCTACAGCTTGGTTTCCTTTTTGAGCTTCATGGTCAGCACATCATAGCTGATCCAGGAATGGCCATGAACCATATGTTTAAGCCATTTTCCTAGACATCATTTTCTTTTCCACTATGACTCTCATTTAACTTGGAGCTAAGGTCAGCATATTGGATTATTATGTGCTGGGAGACTGTATTTTATGTAGACATCACTTTTTGATTTGACTATTCATATCACCTTGATTCTAGATTTTTTTTTACCCACTAATCAATGTGCCCTGAGGAAATAAGGTGGGTGTGGAAACATGTTGGGACACTTTATCTATCAATTAAGATTTTACTTTGTTCATGTTATGGATATTGGGACAGATTGTTACCCATGAACTAAGGTATATATTTGTATGTGTCTACAAAATTCTCATATAGGGCTACTTAGGGGATTTAATTAACAAGGATAGGATCCTGACGGAGTCGCCCTTATCAGGACGAAAACCCCGTTGTAATAGGAAGGGCATATTAGATATATAGGTGTGGCATAGGGAGATTTTAATCCCTTAACATTATTGTCCCTCTCTTTCTCTGTTTTTTGTAACAGTTTATATTCTAGATTGCTACTTTGTATTTGGCTATGGTGTGTTTTTTATCATATATCTCTATGGATTTTCTATCTAGTTTTCAATAAAGGTTAATTTTTATTGAGTATCCCTTTCCGGAACATTTTCAGGATTGATGCATAACAGAACAGCTAGACCAGATTAAAGGTGGTCTGTCTGAGCCAGACTTGTCGTATTGGCACAACAATGCGCCTGTATGCATGACCTACAGGAGAGCAGGTTCATACATTCTGGTGCATTCTACACTGCCTCAAAGAGGACCTATCACCTCCAGGGAAACCTCATGAAGTAAGAGGAGACTAAAATACAGGCACTTCCTTAAATACGCTTCATTAGGAAAATCAATCTATTTAACCTGTAATTCAGTTTAAAAAAAAAAAGGCCCTTTAAGACAGCTCTGAAGTCTGGCCCATTCAGCACATGACAGCTTGATGGATTACTATGTTGACAGTTGTCCCAAAGTAACTGCTTCTGAGCTGAAAAAATCCACTGTGGGTTGTGCTGAATATAAGACGAGCAGCAGTGTGATATGGATGCCTATAAACCCTGTCACACTATGTCTTCAGTGTGTTGTGCCTGCTGCATTGTATGTAGTGAGAGACTACATACAAGAGAGGTTACCTTGTATGAGGGGCTGCTGATATGTCTTATGCTTTACCCAGAAAGAAACAATATAGGAAGATGAAACTTTACATTTATTCCACATACTCTCCACTGATGTCAACACACTTCTTACATCGGTATTCCAAGTTCTGGAAGCCTTGCAAAAAGAAGGATTTCAGTTGTGCCTGAAACCAGTCATCCATTGCAGACATGGCATCAGTAATGGTGTGAAATTTGGTACCCATGACGTGTTTCTTCAGGTTTGGAAACAGTTGATAGTCGGAGGGAGCTAGATCTGATGAATAAGGTGGGTCTTCAACCAGCTGGAAGCCTAGCTCCACCAGTTTTGCCATGGTCGCTTGTGCAGTGTGAGCGGAGGCGTTGTCTTGCAGGAACAAGCTTTCCGTGCCTTTTGGCCTTTAGACCTGCCTTCCATTGGTCCAAAAATTAAATTTAATACCTTGCATTGATGGGGGAACCATTTTGAAGGTAGTCCATGCCCTCTTTATCCCAGAACACAGACGCCATCACCTTAGTGGCTGATTTTTGCAACCTGAACTGCATTGGACAAGGAGAACCACTGTGCCTCCACTCTTTTGACTGGTGGTTGGGTTCGGGGTCATGAAGTAAATCCAGGTCCCGTCCATAGTGTCCAGGCAATCCAGGGAGTTCTTAACGCTGACAAATGGACCGGGAAGTTTTTACTCGCATGCTTTTCTGATCTGTTGTCAAACATTTGGGGACCCACTTTGCAGATAGCTTCTTCATGTTCAAATGTTCATGGATAATGACACAAACATGTTCACGAGAAATCCCCATGATGTCTGCTATTCCTTTAGCTGAAATTCGCCGATTCTCCAGTATGAGGTTGTGCACAGCATTGACAATCTCCGGAACAACAACCACTCTCGGTTGTCCAGGACATTCCTCATCATTGGTGCAGAAGTGGCTCGTTTTAAATTTGTCAACCCAGTTCTTAACTGTAGCATATGAAGGGCTTTGATCCCCCAATGTCTACGACATATCACCATGAATATCCTTTGTGGACTTCCCTTACAGAAACAAGAATTTTATCGCTCCTCTGCTCTCATTTTCTGTGAATATCGCCTTAGACTCCACTATTTTGTTTTCCTGCGTGCCTAGATCACTGTTGCCATAAGCTACAAACACAAAATTTTGAAAACATATATTAGACACATAAGGCTTTCATGTGATGTAACATTTGTTACCATAGAAACAAAAAAAGAACACAAAGCCAAAGACTTATCAGCAGCCCCTCGTACAAGCAGCTATATCCTCAGCTCCCCCTGCACAGTATGTAACTCCCAACAGAAATAATTCCTGCTACTTAAATAGCTCTCCTAAGAAAGTGAAACTAAAATCTGCACCCCTGTAATGCTGAGATGAACCCTCTGATTTGCTAATGACATTTACTGGAAAAAAGTGTTAGGCTGTGTTTACACGGCAAAGACCAAATACCGGTCAGTATTTTGTCTTTTTTTTGGCACGGTTTGTGGATTCAAGCCCTTCCCCTTCGAACCCACATGTTCTTGTTCCACCCGAAAACCGTCCGGAAGAATGAACATGTTCTAAGTTTTTTGGACCGCTGCCAGTGTAAATAACCCCCTCCATTGTAAAATACGTGCAGTGGGGACTGCTGTATGGATTTTCCATTGAAGTCTATGGGGGAGCATTGCTTGCCGGATTTGAAACCGCTAAATAACCTGTGCCGTAGGAACAAGCCCTTAGGGTTCATTCCCACGGCAAAGACAAAATACCGGTCAGATTTTCTGACCAGTATTATGTCTTTTTTTGCATGTAGGGGGGTGGCTTTTGTTCGCGGTTTGCGGATTCAAGCTGTCCTCCATCACATTCACATGTTCGTGTTCTGCCCAAAAACCGGGCAGAAGAATGAACATGCTCTTAGGGGGACATATATGAAAACTGTCTTGGTCTAAGACTTTTCTTGTTGCCCATAGCAACCAATCAGAGCACCACTTTCATTTTTTAAGAGCACTATATGAAATGAAAGGGGCACTCTGATTGGTTGCTATGGGCAACAAGGAAAGTCTTAGACCAAGGCAGTTTTCATACATGTGACCCTAAGTTTTTAGGATCGCCAGCGGTGTCAAAAAACGTCTGACGAAAAATCCGTTCAGTGTGAACTTCTGCACTGATTTTCTATTAAAATCAATGTAAAAGGTTGACAGTCAGTTTACAGACAGCTTTCAAGTCTGAAAACCGTTGTAAAACCAACTGAAAACCCTGCAGTGTGGAAAAGCCCTTATAATTGTATCTACTATTATAGTTTGTGTGGAGGTGATAGGTACTCTTTAAAACTATTTAGAACTGGCCTCTTAGCGCCAGCGCTCATGCATGTCGCCTTTAGTGCTGAAAAGGAGGAGTAGCTTTGAGGAGGTGACAGTTGGTGGCCAGTGAAGCCAAAAGGTTGCTATAAGATCCTGTTGATGACAAGAGTAATGAGTAGGCCCAAGTACAAAAAGTATCCCCCAAAGAGAGAGAGAGATTGGGAAACCATTGGTTGTATAGGCTGTAAATGTATCCTGCAGATACTGAGAGAGCTTTTCACCTAAGTCTGTATGAGGGTAGCAAGAAAAAGAAAATCCGATACGGGAGCGCACCCTCGTGTATTAAAGGGGCACAACAATTGCAATAAGAAAATATGACTATGTATGCTCAACTGGTGCCGTTGTGCTAATGAAGGAGGCACAACTCTCCGTTAAGCGATATGCTGGTGTCACCCGGTAAGGAGCTTGCTGCTGGTTCCACTGTCCTGGTCCTTCCAAGCGGAGGAGTCCAGGGGAAGATGAGTAAAATCAAGTAAAAACCTGATAGTTGACCCACTAAAAAAGCCAACAGCTATGAGGTTCCAAATTGTTTGTCATGAAGTCTGAGGAAGTGTGACTTTGCACGTAACACGTAACTTCGACTAATAAATACGGTATTTTTACCTTTTTCTTATAACACTGGAGTCTCTGCGCTAATTTGGAACCGCATAGCTGTTGGCTTTTTTAGTTGGTCAACTATCGGGTTTTTACTTGATTTTATTTCACCTAAGTCTAGCAGAGTGAGAGGACTGGGGGAAGCTAGGAGAGGAAGGCCAAATGTGTATGTATTGAAACAAGTTCAAGTGTGAACCTCCTTCTGTCCAAGTGTATTGTGTCATTGTTATTGAGAAGAATAAATATATTTTTTTGTTAATACAACATTGTGTATGACCATCTTTAAAATGGAGAGCACAATCCTTAAATCCTGACAAAAACAAAATAAAAAAAAAGCAATGTGTTTGACAATAGTCTTCATTTACCTTTCCCTACATGTTAAAAGCTAATCATTGTGGTGAGAAAACCCCTTTAGGGGATTAAAAGTGGTGCCTTTTATGAGAATATGTAGGACAGAGGCTAAATTTTTATAACAGAGGCATCAATTTCTAATGGTGATTTCACACTGTGTGGTTTTGGTGTGTTTTTTCACTTGCAGTAGTGCACTGCAATGAAACTGTATTTATTATTAGCAAGTTCCGTTCAGTTATCTAAATTGTTTGGAAGTGTGTGTCATGGTCCACGGTCCGGAGTGCTTCTGTTGTGGCCCCTTTCCCGTCTGCCAGTACTCACCTGTCTTCACTGCTGCCGGTGTCCTGTATACCCATTCGCCAGCTTGCCGAGATTTAAAGAGACAGTACATAATTACCTGGCTAATGATTCTTTACTACATGGGAATTCAGGGACTTCCTGCCTGTGCTCTTGGTCAGTTTATTGATGTCTCCACATTGATCTTGACCTTTGGTTGCTGTCTGTTACATGTGTTTACTGACGTCCTGGTTCCTGTGTTTAATAGTACTGCGGTTACCTGCCGCTACCTCAATCTACTACCTGGGACTCTGCTACCTGTCTTCAGTTGCTACCTGCCTGTGACCGATCAGCTCTGTCTATTCCACAGTCCTACGTCCAGTACTTTGACTGTCACTGTGAGTAGCCATGTCAGGGTTAGTGACCTGGGGGTTCCCTGTAGTTAAGTCGGTTTGGCTTTGCAGTGGGCTTAGGTGAAGACCGGGGGCCCGTTAGACTCTGCTCACTGTTGTGGTTTGCATCTCCATTGCTCATGATGGCCCAGAGGACCACATACCCAGCTTCCAGCATTAGAGTAAAAAGTAACCATGGATCCCGCTGAGGTGCCCCTTCCTGACATCCAGCAGATCACAGCCATAGTAAACCGTCATGATTCCTGTGTAGATCCACTTTTTCGGAAGCTACAGTTCATTTACAACATATCGCGAACCTCATGTGTGAAGTTAGTTTCCACCTCCCGTTGCCATTGCTTCGTACCCTAGCGCCCATCTGCCCTTTCATTACCATGGTGATCACAAGGCATGTTGCGGGTTTATCAATCAATGTACCATTCATATTGAGGTTTGCGCATATCAGTTCCTGTCTGATCAAGCCAAAGTGGCTTTCATCATCAGCCTGCTCACAGGTGAAGTCATGGCCCTGTAGTTGTGAGAAAGGATGATACAGTGGTTCCAACAATGGAGGATCCCAGGATGAAAAATGTTAGCTTCCGTAGCAATACAAAATTCCAAGCAGCTAACGCGTTTCAGGTTGTGATGCACCCTTAGTCATAGCAAGCCTTGGCCCTGCCCTCAACCCTCTGGGAGAAAGGGGACCCGCTGACCGTGGATCCTCAGGAATTCTTAAGCGCCTTCCGTAAAGTCCTTGAAGAGCCCTGGCGAAATCACTCAGCTGCATCTTCTCCATCTCAGACAAGGCGATTCCACAGTGGGCCAATACTCCCATCAATTCCGCACATTGGCCTCTGAGCTTGCTTGGAATAATGAGGCCCTGGTGGAAGCCTTCTGGGAGGGCCTCACCTGGTGAATCAAGATCAAACTGGCTGCTCATGACCTACCACCTACCCTGGATGATCTTAGAGCTCTAGTTACCAGGACTGACATCTGTTTTTCAGAGATAAAGTTAGAGCTTTGCCAGCAGACTACATCCTCCTGATCTCTCAGTCTTCCCCACCTTGCACCTGTCTGCCCAAGTCTCCCTCACCCGGCACCCTCGTTTCCACAAGATGAATCTATGCAGGTGGATGGTGTTCATATAACGTGGGAGAAACACACTCGCCAACGCAGTCTGAACTTGTGCTTGTACTGTGGCAACACTGAGCATTTTCTAAAAAACTACCTAGTCCGCCCGACTACACTCCAAAAAACAACAGTGTTTAGGTCTCATAGGTGAGGCAACCCTGGGCGAAGACACATTTGTATCTCATCGGACCGCTCCAATCACTCTCAGTTCTGCATCTGCTATCCTGGATTCTGGTTCCACTGGGAACTTTGTAAATCCGTTTTTAGTTTCCAAGTACCGCCTGCCTGTCTTTCGTCTAGAAAAGCCTCTGCAGTTTTCCTCCACCAATGGGGAAATTCTGAAAGAATCGGTTCTTCTTTATACCAAGCCACTGTCTTTACTGGTTTGGAGGTCCCACAAGGAGAATGTTCTTTCTATGTTCTTTCTTGTTCCTCTGCTGCAGTTCTTCTGGGTATCCTGTGCTTTCAGCTGCAAGCTCCTGCGTTGGATTGGAAAACAGGTGAGGTTTTCCATTGGGGCCAGCAATGCCACTCACGTGGCTCCCTAGAGAGCAGGTCGGTTTGAGCTCCTGTTGTCTCTTGAAGAAGTCGGAGGGCGTGGAAGAAGATGTGTCGTGTTCCTGTTGGGGTCCCTGTCCCATCTGCCAGCATGTACTCACCTGACCTCACTCCTACTCCAGTCCTTGCTTCTGCTGCCATCTTGTCTTGTGCAGGCTTGCTGAGATCTAAAGAGACATTATATAATTACCTGGCTAATGACCCTTCACCACCTGGGACTTAAGGAACTTCTTGCCTGTTCTCTGGGTCAGATTGTTGATGTCTCCACATTGTTACTGACCTTTGGTTGCTGCCTGTTACCTGCATTTACTGATGTCCTTGTTCCTGCGTTTATCAGCACTGCTGCTACTTGTCGCTATGCCATTTTATTACCTGCCTGAGACTCTGCTATCTGTCTTAAAGGGAACCTGTCACATAGGTTGTGCCCCCCTTGCTGAGGGCAGCACAAGCTAGTGTCAGACCTGCTGTTTCCAGCGCTGTGCCCCTTATTCTGTAAGATGCAGCAGTTTTAGAGCATTTACCCCTTAAATCTTATTCATGAGTAGGTGTTAGCTCCACCCACCAAAGGCTAGCTCCGACCACTGACAGTTATTCACATGTTTCTACCTATTTGTCAGTTAGGTTTGTCAGTTGAGGTGGGCGGGGCTAGCCTCCGATTGGCCGGGTTTGAAAAAAAACTGACACTCCGAAGGACACTTTGAATGACTCTTCTGGCTGAAAACTGCAGATTTGAGCATTAAATACACAAAAACTTCAACATCTTACAGAATAAGTGACACAGCGCTGGAAACAGCATGCCTGACACTAGCTTGTGCTGTCTTCAGCCAGGGGGGAAAAACTATTTGACAGGTTATATTTAAGTTTCTAACTGCCTGTGACCAATAACCTCTGACTATTCTATACCTCACAACTTTTAGAGATTGCAAATAGGGACACATCATGTCATGCCTCTTACACTATCCTAACGCAAGACCTCACATCAAGACACGCCTCTAACCATGCCCAAACACATGCATGCCAACTTTTTAGACAGCCAAAAAAGGGACACATTTTCAGGATTACATTGTATCCAATGATTAAATATTAAAGGGGTTTTGCCACGAAGTAAAATTGACGTGGGAAGCTTGCAAATGAAATAATAAACATTTTCACCATTCATTATTATTAAAAATTCTGGACCGTTTTTGTTTTAGCTGCCCTTTTAGTGAGCCATTGTTTACTGCTCGTCTCCAGGGGATACGACCAGAGCTGAGAGCTCCTCAGTCCTTGTCGTACATGCCCAGACATAATCTCTTCTCTCAGGCAGCTACTGAGTGTTCAAACCCCAGGTGCTGTCATTCTACTCCTGTCCCCTATACTCCTTATTAATTAGTCAAACAGTGCAAATAAATTAAAAAAGAAACCTCAATGAGGTCTGTGCATTGATAAAGAGAAAAAAATCCACAGGTTTGGTTCCTGCAGGGATTTGAACCTAGGACCCTTGTGTCGGGAGGTAAAAAGCATTACCTCTAAGCTACAGTGTAGCTACTTGTACCGTTGTAAATAGACAGACCTTTCTTTGACCAGAGAGAGGAAAGGCCTGGTGATGTCATCCTGCTGGGTCACATGATCTGCAATTCAAACAAATCACACACGCCCCCTTCTGAGCACACAGAGCTGAAGAGCTGGATGCAGGAGGTATGAAATGAGATCGCGGCAAAACCCCTTTAAGTAAGTTGTTATGTAATGTACAGCTGGAAGCAATCAGATACTTTTTAGAGCAAGATATTCAGGTTATTGATGCAAATCTGTTTCCCAAATGAAAAAGAGGGACATTCATAGAGTGAAGATGGACAGAGGGACAAGGGTGAAAAATAGGGACTGTTCCTCCAAAATAGGGACACTTATGAAGTATATATTCCACAGTTCTATGACCGGTACTTCGGCTGTCACCGGGAGTAGCCACAGAATTGGGTAGCAGCCTGGGGGCTCTGGACTCTGCTCCCTGGAATGGTTTTCATCTATATCCCTCGCGGTGACCCAGAGGACCCACATATACCTGTAACCATTTGATCATCTTAAGGTGAATGCCTAAGGGTGCTTTCAGACAGCGCAGTTTTGGTGCAGTTTTAACTACATTCGTGTTTCAGTCAAGGTTCTGATGCTGTTTTGGGCGATGAAAAATCTGCGTCAAAATAAGCTTTTACACAGCACAATGTTAAAGCAACCTTAGGGTACTTTCACACAGCGCAGTTTTGGTTCAGTTTTAACTGCACTCCAATTAAACTGCATTTATTACCAGCAGCTTCTTTCACTTATCTAAACTGTTTGGAAAGTGAGTAATCAATTAGTGTGTCTGTAATCCACAAGACTTCAAACACAGTAATTGATTACTTACTTGAAACACCTTTCTGAACAATTTAGACAACTGAAAGAAGCTTGCTGGTAATAAAGGCAGTTTAATTCGAATGTAGTTAAAACTGCACCAAAACTGCGCTGTGTGAAAGCACCCTTAGGCATTCACCCTAAGATGATTAAATGCTTACAAGGCCCCTAACACCTGTTCTGTATTCTCAACTCACTAGCAAATGTATTTGTCTAAATAATTAACCCCTTAAGGACCCTGGACGTATGAGTACGTCCCAGGGTCCATAAGGGGCTTTGCAGGGGGATCACTCCGTGACCCCCCCGCACAGCCGCCGGGTGTTAGCAGCTAATCGCCGTTAACACCCGGCTGTTACAGCGCGAACAGGCAGCGTCGCCCGCGCTGTTTAACCCTTCAGATGCCGCGGCAAAGATGGCCGCGGCGTCTGAATGAATTAAGATCGGTGCCCCGCACCGATCTTGAGGGTGATCGGCACCGCCGCAGCATAGCTGCAGCGATCCGACCCCCGGACATGGCAGCGGGGAGCCTTGGGAAGGCTCCTGTCACTTCCATGTCCTGGTTTGCCCCACTTCCGTCCGCAGACAGGAAGTGGGGAAACCGCCATCTTGGTACAGTCTAATGCATTGCCTATGCAATGCATTAGACTGTATTGACAATCGCGCCACCTAGTGGTCAAGCACCATAGGTGGCCTCAATGTTAAAGTAAAAAATAAAATAAAATTAAGTTTTACAGGACAGAAAAAAAGTATTAAAAGTTCAAATCACCCCTTTTCCCCATTTTACAAATAAAAACAATAAAATAATAAAAAAGTTACACATATTTGGTATCGCCGCGTCCAAAAAGTCCCGATCTATAAAAATATAACATCATTTATCCCGTACGCTGAACACCGCAGAAGAAAAAAAAATTCCAAACGTCAAAATTGCGTTTTTGGTCAGTTTACGTCACTTAAAAAAAATGGAATAAAAGTGATCAAAAAAGTTGCATGCATTCCAAACTGCTAGCGATAAAAAGTACACTTCGGCCCACAAAAAATTCACCCTCACTGACGTCCGTAGGTGTAAGTACAAAAAAGTTATTGGTCGAGCAAACTGGCGCCGTGGTGCAAATTTCAAAAATAGAAAAAGTTTTTTGAATTTTTTTACGGTACCAAAACATAACGGAAACACTATATGTTTGGTATTGCCGGATGCGTATCAACCTGTAGAATACAGATAACGCATTGTATTGACCGAAGATTGAATGCCGTAAAAGCAAAAAACCCAGGAAACTGCGGTTTCCCAGTATATTCTATAGTATAGTGAATAACACATTAGAAAGTTCATCTTGTCCTGCAAAATAAAAGCCCTCATGTGTCTATGTAGGTGGAAAAATAAAAAAGTTATGGCTCTGGGAAAGCGAGGAGGGAAAAACGAACGTGCCAACAAAAAAAAAGTGCAGCAATGTTGTGGACAGTGCAGGCAAGTGAGACAGACAGGAAAGCTGTTTATGATGAAGTGAAATATTTGTGACATGCCAGTTTGGCTTCTTTACCTTTTGCTCGTGCTCCACTACAGCCCAAAAGTAGCAATATCTGAAGATGTATTGGAATGATAAGACCATGGCAGTTGCCTGCCTATATCTAACCCCTATAGCCCTGCCTGCCTATATATATGGCCCCTATAATTCTGCAGAGCGCTTAGCTGAAGTCAAACCACATCATAAAGTTATAGTCAGGATTTTAATTTTTTTTTTTAATTTTGTTTCAATTTACATTATATTTTAGATGTTTTTTAACTGGAAGAATAGGAGACGAAAGTGAACAATTATATTGGCAAGACCCTATAAGCAACCTCTGAGCATGCATCAGTCATAAAGCACACGCACAATAAAAGTAAGTTTACAGCATTTTTACACTGATATAAATACCATTGCTCCTGTATCTATTCCTGTGCAGGTTCATATGGCATAGGCAGGGGCCCTATGTCCACATTTACCTATACCTGGTTGTCTCCCTTACTAATGACACTTACCAAATTATTCTTTAAGTTATGCCTTAACCTCAACCATCCAATTCTCGCTGCATTTAGTGAGATCATAAACTCTACCAGGGCATCAGTAAATCCAGAAATTGGAGATGCAGGGCATAACTGATTAGCAGCTGACAGGGCAACCATATGGTAAAAGATAGAAGAGAAAATGGTACTCCATAAAAAAAATTCATCTGCTCTCTCCGCTCTATCCACCTCTCTATGACAATTTTTGACAATACAATAATTGCTCGTAATTGAGGGAAGAGAGAATCAATTTTAAATATAGTATGTGTCACTATGTGGTAATAACTTTGAAATGCTTTAATTATCAAAGTGATTCTGAGACTGTTCTTTCATGACTCCACATATCAAATTTACTAATACTGTCTAGTACTTAGACAGTTTATGCAAAAACTAGATAGTCTAAGAATGCACCTAATTTATGACAGTGGTTGATGTGGTTTGGCAAATCGTTAAGACACAGTTATTTAATTTTATACCACCTATTTGTCAGCTTAGTTTAACACCTTAAATTTTTCACATTTTTTTTTCTTCTGTGGTGTTTAGCATATGAGATAAATGATTCTATATTTTCAGACTTTTACAGGCGCAGCAATGCCAATTATGTTTCTTATTTGCTTTATTCTTTTATTTGTAAAATGGCAAAAAGTGATGTTTAAAACTTTTAAAATTTTTTTTTTTTTTTTATACTTTAATATGCAATACCCCTATGGTACTTGGCCACTAGGGGACGCGATCATTTGTACAACCTTGTGCATTACATAGATACAGGGCCGGGACGATGGGTAGGCAGAGGTAGGCGATGGCATTGGGCGCCACCTCTGCCTGCCACGTGGGGGGGGCACACAAACATTATTCTATAACAGTCCTTCATCGATTTATATAGTTGGCGCTGCCTGACTGCAGCGCCATTATCGGCGGCTGCTGCTGCTCCTTGGCCCGCCCCTTATTCCGCTGCGCGGTGCCGTCTTCTGCTGAGCACATGACCACAGGCGCGCGCGCAGAAACGTGCCTCAGTTCTGTCTGCCGGGCACCCGCTGCCCTGTGTGGCAGCGGTCGCGGACAGGCAGGTAGAGTCGGAGCAGTCACAGACTGTGACTGACTGTCTCTGACTGCTCCGACTCTACCTGCGTGTCTGCCGCTGCCACACAGGAGAAACATGCGGGCGCCCGGCAGACAGAACTGAGGTACGTAGCAGCGCAGCTCCTGCAGTAATGTGCTCCGCAGAATACGCTGCCGTGCAGCGGAGTAAGGGGCGGGCCGAGCAGCAGCCGCTGGTAACAGAGCTGCAGTCAGGCAGCCACAACTTTATAAATCGATGAAGGACTGTTATATAGTAAGTGTAGCTAGTCAGTGACTGAGTGGCCAACTCTTCAAAATAGTGGACCATAGCCCATATAGCCCTGCCTGCCTATATCTAGCCCCTATAGCCCTGCCTGCCTATATCTAGCCCCTTTACCCCTGTCTGCCTATATATAGCCCCTATAGCCCTGCCTGCTTATATCTAGCCCCTATAGCCCTGCCTGCCTATATCTAACCCCTATAGCCCTGCCTGCCTATATCTAACCTCTATAGCCCTGTCTGCCTATGTCTAGCCCCTATAGCCATGCCTATATCTTGCCCCTAGGGCCCTGCTTGCCTAGATCTAGCCCTATAGCCCTGCCTGCCTACATATATGGCCCCTATAGCCCTGCCTGCCTATATCTAGCCCTATAGCCCTCCCTGCCTATATATATGGCCCCTATAGCCCTGCCTGCCTACATCTAACCCCTATAGCCTTGCCTTCCTATATCTAGCCCTATAGCTCTGCCTATATATATGGCTCCTATAGTCCTGCCTGCCTATATCTAGCCCTATAGCCCTGCCTTCCTATATGTATATGGCCCCTATAGCCCTGCCTGCCAATATCTATGGCCCCTATAGCCCTGCCTGCCTATATATATGGACCCTATAATCCTTCCTGCCTATATATATGGCCCCTAGAGCCCTGCCTGCCTATATCTATGGCCACTATAAGCCTGCCTGCCTATATCTAGCCCTGCTAGACAAAAGAAGGCCACTATAGCCCAGTCTGCCTATATATAGCTCCTATAGCTCTGCCTGCCTATATATATGACCCTTATAGTCCTGACTGCCTATATCTAGCCCTATAGCCCTGCCTGCCTATATATATGGCCCCTATAGTCCTGCCTGCCTATATATATGGCCCCTATAGTCCTGCCTGCCTATATTTTGCCCTTTTGCCCTCCCTACCTTATATATGGCCCTATAACCATGCCTCCCATATATAGGCCCCTATACCCCTTTGCCTGCCTATATCTATGGCCCCTATAGCCCTGCCTGCCTATATCTATGGCCCCTATAGCCCTGCCTGCCTATATCTATGGCCCCTATAGCCCTGCCTGCCTATATCTAGCCCTATAGAGACTGCAGTGACTATTAGGCCCCGTTCACACGGCTTATTCACGGCGGATTTGCGAGCCGGATTGCGCTCGCAATTTCGGCGTAAATAAGGGGCGAGTGCGGGGGGGGGGGGGGGGCGCGGCCCGCCGGCCCCATAGACTTGCATTATCCACGGCGCGTATTGCGCCTGGATAATGTGCATGTCACTTTCCCCCCGCCCGGCGGATTCGCCGAGCGGGTAGGGCGACGGAATCCACTGTTCTCTTGAGAACAGTGGATTACCGTAATGACTCGACGGATTGTCGCCGTACTGCAGCGCAAACCCGGCGCGGAGTACGGCGCCAATCACGGCAAAATAATGCGTGTAAAACACGGCTTATTATCGTATCACAGGTTGTGTACCTCTATTATATATTAAAAAAACATGTTTTAAATTTAAACCTGAGAATTCATGGGTGATGTATATGAAGCTGAATTAATGATATAAAAGAAATTTTGGATATAAAGGACTGTCTTGCTATTTTTCATGACTGGCCAACTGACCACCTGCAGACTGATGATATGTGGTGTTGATATGGGGTCATACAGTAGTGTGACGGTATTATGCAGTCACTATGTGGTGATGATATGTGGTGAGGATATGTGGTGGTTTTATTCAGTCACTATGTGGTGGTGATATGTGGTCATGGTGTTGGTATTATTTAGTCTCTATGTAGCTGTGATATGCAGTCATGATGTTGCTGAATTATTTTATCTTTGTATACAGTATCCTTGATAGTTTTGGTCTTGTATACTGGTTTGTGCAGTAACTATATTGGGGATGTTATTTTTTCCCTTTGTATATCGGTATAATGTAGGGATTTCTCATACACAACTTTATTTCATATAAATACATCCCAATAGACTCCACCTACTCCACTGTTGTGTGTCGGAATTTTTTTTTTTTTTTTTTTTTCACTTATTCTACCTAGCTGGGGAGGGGCAGGTACATCTGTTAAGTTAGGGCCAGATTTAATTTTTATTGTTTTTGAGGGGGAGGGTGCCATTGGTCGTACTTGCTTAGGGCATCAAAATGCCTTGTCCCGGCCTTGTATAGATAATGCAAAAAGGCATACCAAGGTGGCAGCTCTATTACTTCCTGCCTGCCTGGTAAACATTCTGCAACCCACAATCTTGTCGTGTACATAATGAGATGTGTTAGACCAGAGGTTCACAACATTTTCTTGTCCATGGGCCACATTGTCATATTGTACCTCTCCCAGGCGCAGCACTTCAATTGTAAATACCCAAAATGGTATTATAAATATAAATATGCGACGTATTCCTCTTTATACGGTTTTTAAATTAATAAGGATGAGCATATGTTGGCTCTCCAAAAAGAGGATATGAATCGGCTATTTTCATTGTAGTTTTTGGGAGTTACAGAAGTGGCTGTTTCACAACTATAACTAGAGAGAACAACACAAATATAGTGAAGGAAATAATTATTTGATCCCAAAGATATGAACAGTCTATAATTTTTAGGGTAGGTTAATTTTAGCATTTAGAGATAGAATATCAAAAGTAAAATCCAGAAAATCAATATTGTATAAATTATATAAATTTATTTGCATTTTGCTATGAGAAATAAGTATTTGATCCCCTACCAACCATTAAGAGTTCTGGCTCCTACAGATCAGTTAGGATCTCTTAATCAACTTGTTACCTGCATTAAAAACAGTGGGCGACATGTATGATCGGGTTTTACGCCTGTTGTTTGGCGTATACTGCGCCTCCCGGCCCGAATCCCGCTGTTGGATGCAGGGATGCGGTGTTAGGCGCAGCGGTCACCACTTTCAGCTGCGCCCCGCATGAAGGGCGGGCAGTGGGCGCGGTGTGGGTGCGGGGTAGGCGTTCAGGGGTGGGACGCGGCGCGCTCGAAAACTCAGAGGCATGTATGATCGCGAGTCGGCAAAGCGAGGCGCAATGCAGCACTCGGCAGCTCCGACAGGCAGACCTGGTTTATTTTGGTCTAAATGCTCCGGCAGAGGCGAAGTGATACGAGAACGGAACATGCGAGGAAGCAGATAGAAGATCGCTACACAAATCTCGGCGCTGCGCTCCGTGCAGCAGGAGTATGATTCCGAAAAAAATCGCCTTATAAAGGCGGAAAAACAGTGTCAAAAAAGGGAAGCTGAACGTAAAAAAATAAACATGCATAAAAAAAAAAATCACTTTCCAAAACCCTAGAACGGCGCAATATCAAGAATTATGATATTGTAAATGGCCGGGAAATACAGTAATTCAAATTCTGAAACCTATTCTCATGGGTCGGCAAAAAAACCCGGGCCCAATCAGAATAGGAGCGACAGTGAACATTAAAACCTATGGGGAAGGATTGACCAATCAGAATCAAAGGGGGACAGTTCAAAATACAGTAAAAATGCTGAAAAAGAGCTGATTGGGTTTAAACTAACGGGGGGTTTGCTAGCTCAGCCAATCAATAGGAGCGACAGAGACCCATTAAAACCTATGGAGAACTATTGACCAATCAGAATTTGGAGTGACAAAGACCCATTCTAGTCTATGGAGAAATTTAGACCAATCAGAATCCCCGGTGGGATAATTTAAAATACAGTAAAAAAAACAGAAAAGAGCTGATTGGCTGAGCTAGCGGGGGCTTGGCTATCCCAGCCAATCAGAGCGTGAGCTACTTTTTCCATTATAGTCTATGGAGAGATGGGCGCTCTGAAATCTCGGCGCTCAGCGCCGTGCGGCATTTAAGTATTAATAAAAAAAATTTTTTTTATTAATTGTAAAACATTATCAGATAAAGAGCCGAACCCTTCTTTACAAATAAAGCAGTTAAAAACCCGAACAACGCGTTTGTCGCCGAGACCGGCGCTACATAGGGAATTGCCTAACACACAGGCGAGGCGCGGCGGACTTTACATATGATGTATGAGCGCGCCCCGGCCCCGACATAAATCAGGCGCAGATTCCGCCGGAAAACTGGCGGAAAGGTGCGCCCCGACCCGACGAGATTCATACATGTCGCCCAGTGTTCTTAAATAGTCACCTTTACAAAAGACTCCTTTCCACAGACTCAATTAACCAGTCAGACTCTAACCTCTAAAACATGGAAAAGACCAAAGAGCTTTCTAAGGATGTTAGGGACAAGATCATAGACCTGCACAAAGCTGGAATGGGCTACAAAACCATAAGTAAGACGCTGGGTGAGAGGGAGACAACTGTTGGTGCAATTGTAAGAAAATGGAAGAAATACAAAATGATTGTCAATTGACATCGATCTGGGGCATCTTGCAAAATCTCACCTTGTGGGGTATCCTTCATAATGAGGAAGGTGAGAGATGAGCCTAAAATTACATGGGGAGAACTTATTAATGATCTCAAGGCAGCTGGGACCATAGTCACCAAGAAAACCATTCGCAACATATGGTTTAAAACCCTACAGTGCCCGCCAGGTCTCCTTGCTCAAGAAGGCACAAGTGCAGGCCTGTCTGAAGTTTGTCAATGAACACTTGGATGAGGTATAGAGTAGAGAAACACCCCGACCGGCACCAGGAGGCCACTGCAGCGTAAATTTTCACTTTACCCGTGATGGAAATACATACGGACAGTCTCCAAATATAGCCTGTAGTAAGCGGTGCTCTGCCCAAATAGTTAGGTATCATAGAGATCCAATATTCAAGAGAGAAGCATAGGCGGCACTCACTATTTCAGGATAAAAAACTTCTTTAATCCAGATTCAAGTATAGCAGCATAAAATCAGGACGGATGGCCACAGCATCGCCAACGACCGTTTTGCGCTATTCAGCGCTTTGTCAAGGCGAAACGGCCGTTGAATAGCGCAAAACGGTCGTTGGCGTTGCTGTGGCCATCCGTCCTGATTTTATGCTGCTATACTTGAATCTGGATTAAAGAAGTTTTTTATCCTGAAATAGTGAGTGCCGCCTATGCTTCTCTCTTGAATATTGGAACACTTGGATGATTCTGTGAGTGATTGGGAGAAGGTGCTGTGGTCAGATGAGACAAAAATTGGGCTCTTTGGCATTAACTCAAATCGTCGTGTTTGGATGAAGAGAAATTCTGCCTATGACCTAAAGTACACCGTCCCCACTGTCAAGCATGGAGGTGGAAACATTGTGGGACATGTTCTCTATATTTTTAAAATAGTCGCACTCTGTTATTAGGCACATTACAGAGCACCTGCGGCACTTTGTAATGCGCCTGAGGTTGGGGGGCATGCTGGAGGCATGGTCGCACTAGAACTGCATAAAGCTACACATGCTTCAGTGCAGCAAACCCAGGTGCATTACTGCTGGAACAGGTAAACCACTTTCAAAGTGGTTTACCTGAGACAGAATTGTCATTTCGGTGCTAGAATGCGCCTGATTTGTGACCCGCAGTAGACCGATTTATAGATTCAGGCGCATTCTACACTATTATTATGTGCATAAAAATTGGCGTCTAAGCACCGCAAATCATACATGTTGCCCATTATGTTTTGGGGGTGTTTCTCTGCTAAGGGCACAGGACTACTTCTCCGCTTCAATGGAATAATGGATGGAGACATGTACCGTAAAATCCTTCCCTCCGCCAGGACATTAAAAATGGGTCGTCGCTGGGTCTTCCAGCAAGACAATGACCCAAAACATACAGCCAAGACAACAAAAGAGTGGCTCAAAAAGAAGCACATTAAGGTCATGGAGTGGCCTGGCCAGCTACAAATCTTATGAAGGGAGTTGAAGCTCTGAGTTGCCAAGCGACAGCCTCAAAATCTTAATGATTTAGAGATGATCTGCAAATAGGAGTGGTCCAAAATCCCTCCTGACATGCGCAAACCAGTCATCATCAACAACAAAAAATTCTGACAGCTGTGCTTGCCAACAAGGGTTTTGCCACCAAGTATTAAGTCTTGTTTGCCAGAAGGATCAAATACTTATTGTTCAAAATACCACAAAAACTGTTTTTATTGCATTGCTCATTTATGTTGTTTAAAATAGGATGTACAGCCCTATAGTGCTAGCAATATACTGCCCACCACAATAGTTCCAACCTTACACTGCCCAAAATACCCGTACCAGCTGTACAGTACCCACAATACCAGTGCCAGCCATACAGTGCCCACCATAATAGTGTCAGCCATACAGTGCCCACCATAACAATCTCAGCCATACAATGCCCCACTATAACAGTGCCAGGCATACAGTGCCCACAATAACTGTGCCATCAGTTGAATACAGCTGTCAAGAGATGAACAAACCTTTCTGAAGTATGAGGGCAGAGACAAAGCATGTTTGTGTCCTGACGACTGAAGGCAACACAAAGGAGCAATGGGGCCCACCGCATTTGCCCCCCAGCCTGCATGTTGTGCACTCCTGCACTAGAAAGTACTATAAAACTTTCTCAGCAATTTTCAGGGTAAGTGGATTGTCTTGGGGCTCTGTCTTGGTCCTTCCCCTCATAAAGGGGCATTTGAAGATTTGGAAATCATTCAGAATTTTCTATATTTCTGCATGACTGACCTAAAAATGACATCATATTTTCATACAAATCTTAAACAAGTAGATAACAAGAGCTAAAATAAATCAATTAGTAAAAAATATTAGATTTGGTCATTTATTTATTGATGAAAATGATCCAGTTTCACATATCTGTAACTGGCAAAAGGATGTGAACCTTTTAGACAATCTGACAGAGTCAGATATTCTCAATCAGTGGGATGACAGTCAGGTGTAAGTGGACAAAAATGAGTTGTTGTTGCTTATCAGGCTGTAAAATGTTACAAAACCAACTCTAAAGAATTTTGACTCTATCAATGCACAGTCTGACAGACTGTGTACAAATGGAAGAAAGCAAGACCATTATTACCCTCTACAGAAGTGGTCAATCAACAAAGATAACAACAGCAGCAACGCAAATAATAGTCCACAAGGTTACAAATGAAAAATAAGGTAATCTCTAAGCAATTTGAGGAGTTTTCCTCATTAGCTAATGTGAGGTCCTAGTAAGTGTACTAAGATGGCAGATCCCATGTTCATCAAGCCCTCAGATGCCATGACAACTCATGTACACTCAGACCTGTCTTTTCCATTGTGCAGGATAGGCATCTGCCCAGGGGTATGAGTACAGGGGGCCTGTCTGAGCAAATGCCTACTCTGCATCTTTTCGAGCGGCGCAAAAGGCGTGAGACAGCGATGTTCTCATGCCTCCTGCCACACTGTATCCCCTAGACCGAAAGCTTAGGGCTTAAACCCTAGGCTTCAGGCCTAGGAGATGCTGAGAGTAACGTCATGGCGTATTAAGTTCCAGAGTCATCTCCTCGGGGTGGGGGGGTCAAACAGGTAGAGAGGAGTATGATTTTTTTTTTCTAATCAGTCGGAGGGGCCATATCTACCAACAGGAGGCTACAGGGGTCATATCTACCCACAGGGGGCATATCGACATAAAAGGTGTTGTATAATTACAAGGGCCATATCTACCTACACGGGGCTGTATACCTAACGGGGGCATGTTTACCTAGAGGGGGGCAAATCTTCATACAGGGTGCTGTATACCTACAGGAAGCATGTATACCTATAGGGACTGTATATATATATATATATATATATATATATATATATATATATATATATATATTTTATATTATATATATATACATATATGTGTCCCCTCAGTAAGTCAGGTATATAGTTGCTCTCTTAGGCAGGTATATATATTTCCCCTCAGTTAGGCACTGGCAGTACATCACCGTACTGCTATGTATTGTACATGTCAAGCATTATGTCCAGTGTGGTGATGTCACAGGCATCCAAGAAAACCTTTGTCAGGCTTCCGAGTTGCTATGGAAGCCATCGGCACCCTGTGGTGAAGATGGAGATGAGGGAGCTCCCCCTCTGTCATTACCTTAGCTGCGGCAGCTGTAATTGATCACGGCATCTATGGAGTTAATCGGCCATGATCAGAGAAATATACAGCTGGTTCCATTTGCCGATCATTGGAGCGTTAATTGTGAGACTGAAAAATCTCCTTGATGCACCCATTCGTCCATTTGTGGGAACACCTTACCGCAATGGATATATGGGTACGTCCAATGTTGGGGAGGGGTTAAACACTACAAAATATAACCCATTTCGGGGAATATGCAGGTTCCCCTTCATCAGGTAAAATAGCAGTAAGTTTGTTACACTTCTTTGGATGCAAGTTTATTCAGATATGCCAGAGGACATGGAGCTCTGATGCACTGTTTTAATCATACTTGCACTTTTTAAAGTGGCCTTTAGGGATATTTAGAATTATGGAGATTTAACGTCCCAGGAGAGATGGGAGATGCTGCCAAATAGTGCCATTACACTTTAACCTTTATTCCCAGCATACAGTGACCATATACAGTAATGGTAGATACCAGTTGTACTCAGGCTCAGCAGACTTATTTTTATTATTATTATTTATTTTGTAATACCATTGATTCCATGGCACTGTACATTCGAGGTGTGGTTACATACAGTACATAACATATGTCAAACAAGTACAATGGTGACAATGAATGACTTACAACTGGTACAGATGGAGAGTGGACCCTGCCTGCATTGGCTTACAATCTACGATGAAGGAGGAGAGAGACAGATGATGAGGGGCAGACATGAGTGATTATAGTGTAGTTACATCCAGGGACTTACAGTACATGTCTTCTATGACTCTTTCCCGTTTCTTCTGCATTCTGTCGAGACCCCCATGATGACTTCTCCCGGCCATGACCCATTCTTGCAGAATTTACCACACAAACATCTTAGAATTCAAATTTTTCCAGCAATTCCCTACCTGTGCTCTCCCCTCTCTACAAACTCCAGATGTGATGATATGTGGAGGTATTGAGGTAGTGGGCTCATAGGCTTAAGTTGTGGGGGATGATAGTTTTAGGTGAGGGGGCTATGGGTAACAGGTGGAGGTGGGGAAGTTGGAAGTTTTTTGGGTTATAGGTGGAGTTGCTGGGGGTGAATGGTGGTGTTGTGGTGGCTTATGTGTGATAGGTGGTAGTGGTGGATGGTGTATTGGGTTATAGGTGTGGGTTGCATTTTGTGTTGGCACAATGGTGGGGGAGAGGCAAGAGAGAGGGGTACAAAGCACAGCTGACAATCTCATTGGGGGCATAGGATCCTCCTTCTGGAGATTGTGCTGCAGCTGTGGTCTAGACCCTCGAGAATCATACTGTGCAGCTGGTACTCCATACCCTGCAACCCCAGGAGGTCAGCTGCAGGCTTACTTTGTAGGGGATGCAGGAGATGGAGCTTAGTACGGTTTTTGCAGTGTTTTTATTTTTATACACATTTCCCCTTTGGACTATGTCGGACGCACTGGACTATGGCAGACCAGCATTGGATCCATTTCATTAATAAAATGGTCAACAAGAGCTGATGTTCTGGACTGTTTATTTAAATAAAATGTTTTTGTGTCATGTCATTGTGTTTTTTACCATTTTATTTCAGTTTCTGACAGAACTCTCCATTACTAGTTCCAGTACTTGGTTTCAGCCAGCTGTATTTTTTTTACCCCGAGTTTGATACTAAACCCATGTGACTATTACCCCAGTACTCAATGCATCAGAGGTATCTGGAAGAGCCATCCATCAGAAATGGACCCTTTCTGTCTACTTTTGGGGCGGTTGCAGGCTGCTATTTTTAGGGTGGACAGACACCAATATCCATACTTTCTATCCTGATAGTATCAGTCTGCATCTACTGCAGACTTTACTTTGGTTGGTTACAAAAAATGATGGAAACACGACAGTTTTTAAAAAACAATTATTTATTGATTGATTTCAGTGGAAGCCTAGTTTTTTTATTTTCAATAAATAAATTTTAAAAATTATGCAGGATCTCTCCCATTTTACATGAGCCAAGGTTACCAGCAGTATCAGCCTGATTCTATAAGAAGGGGAAGGTCAATGGATATTGTGCTCTTTCCATCCTTCAAATACCAGCCCACAGCCACTTCTGATGGTTACCCACCTCTTCCCAGTCCCCCGTGGTGCATTGGGTGCATTGGGATAATATTGTTATAGGTTAGTGTCAGCCTTAGGGTGACAAAACCCCCTGTTGGCTGACTCCGAGACCCAGGGGTAGTAATGGAAAGGTATCTGTTAGACACATAGGAATTAAATGAAAAAATTTAAATAAACACTCTCTGACACTAGCTCTCGTTAACCTTTTTATCAAAAAAACAGATCCAAGGCTGATCCGACATAGTCCACCAAAACCAAAGTAGTCCAAAAGGGAAACCTGTAAATAAAAAGAAACATTACACACATACACATAATCAGGCTGGAAATCCTATCCAGCATCCAGGAAAGCTGGGTGACATCCCATCACCCACAAGTGACACCCAGTTATTTTAAGTTGCAATGTAATTACAACAGCATTCTAATGATTCACATGCCAAGGGGAAAAGTTTTTTTACCAAATCCAACGTTCTCCAAAGAAGTGATATTCTATCTTGATGTTCTAAATTGACGTTTCGGTCTTGATGGACCTTATTCATATACGTCACAAGAGGATTTGATGTAGGGAATCATAGGGAAACATCCGGAGCCGCCAATTTTCTGCTATGGGGACAAATATAGAAGCATGTAAAAGTAAAAAAAGTAAAAAACACAAACAAATAATAAATTATAGTATGTACATCGCCCTTTCCCCATTACAAATTCAAATCACCCCCAAAAAAGATCAAAATAAAAAAAGTCACTTTTTGGTTTTTTCAGCATGTAACCGCACTATAAATCTGTGACGTTATTTAATCTGCATAATGAAGGATGTAAAAAAAACACTGGCAGAATCATGATTTTTGTTCACTCTGCTGCACATTAAATGAAATAAAAAGTGATCAAAAAGTCCTATAAACTCCAAAGCAGTCCCAATGAAAACGTCAGTTCGTCCCACAAACAAAAACAATTACACAGCAACATATAAAGAAAAATAAAAAAGTTACAGCTATCAGTACACCCAGCTTTTCTCGACACTGAAACATTATCCAGCATCCGAATTGGTGACGCCCATTCCGTACATGTGACACAGTTTACTTGTCTTAGAAAAGCTCTAAGGAATGGGCTTCACACAGCTGTTCTGGGTCCTGAATAGACCATCTTTTTTCTAGGAAAGCTGGGTGACACCCCATCCACACAGGTGACACCCAGCTTGTCTAAAAATTTTCCTCGGCCTATTTGTCACGGCCTAATAAAGCCCCCCAGGTTTGCAATGCTTGTACTCAAAACAACTACAGGTATAACACCTAGAATAAATATTAAAACATAAAATTTTAAAAAAAAAAAAAGAATTGAGAAAAAAAAACGAAAAGAAAAACCCCCAAATATACCCTATCAAAGACCCCGTCTGCCCCAAAAATGGGAAATGCCCCCTAAGGGGGGCCCCCCACTGGAACCAAACTAACCCCCCTCCCTAGCTCACCCAAATGAAAAAAAAAAAACATATACCCAAAATGGGTGCCAAAAAAAAGGCAGTGATAAATTAAAATACCAGACAAAATACGTTTTGATGTTCAATAAAACTATGAATTGATGTGCGTCATAGGAAATGATCAATAAGCATAAATATTTTCCAAAAATTCCAACGCGTTTTTCCCCCCCAGTACGGGGTCATCAGGGAAAAAAAATTTCAGTTGATAAAAAATACGGAAAATCTAAGGGAAAAAACAACAAGATGTATGCAATAAATATAACAAAGCCCTTAAGATGGAAAACAGGGCTGGTAAGTAGAGGACGGGGTCCAGGATAAGTCATGTACAGATCCCCGCTATCTGTTACTGAGACAGGTCCAAGCAGTAAAAAAATTCAGTGAATACAAGCCACATATATGCAAGGCAAAATTTGACCCAATTAGGGATCAGCCATTAGCCCCTTTGACTACCCAGTGTATGCAAACGCCCAAAAAAAAAAAAAAAAAAAAAAAAAAGACATGTTCAAAGGTGTTAGAACTCAAGGTCCGGGATGCAATACCCGGGAAAAGCCTTGCATGTCGTAGCGGGGGAGGGGAAAAAAAAAAATTAAAAAAACAAAAACCAGGGTGCAATGCCGCTGTCACCCCGGGGCATTTCAGCAGCGCCGCGGCACATTAATGACTGCAATATCGCAGACAGAGCCCAGGCTTGAATAACAGAAAAAAAAAATACAACATGGCAATGAAGGCGCTAAGCAGTATTTTATAATTATAAAAAGCGAGCCTATAGAGCAAAATATTTGTATGCAGCTAAACAGTTGTATATGCTTGTACTCCCATCAGACTTCAAAGGCCAAAGGCAGGGTGTAATAGAGGATCCCTAAAATAACCATGTACTGCAGTACATAAGTAAGAGGGTCATGGGGTGGCCACAAAGCTTTAGCTGTATGGAAATCTAAAATTGTTGGTACCTGACGATCGCCATGATGTATAAGTTGTTTAAGTTAGATTTTCCTTGTGTGGTTTCGTTTAGAGACAATTTAACTGAACCATGTACGCGTATGCCGAAATGCAGGAAAACACCATATTCCCTGTTGTGCATGGCATTAGCCTGTTAATAAAAATGTATAATAAATAAGCAAAGTTCTATAATGTACACATTTTAGTTAAAGTTAGCCTTGAGGAAAGCATCCTGGATTTTTAGGAGACTCCCTTAAAGAGGGCTATTCTGGGGTGGAAACAGGATATCCCTGAATTGGAAGGCAATCAAATGTAGGAGTTAATATCTTCTTAACGTTCCACCATTATTAGTTCCAGAGATCGCTTGATTCAAACTAAGCAGCTTCATGGAGTTTATTATACGCCAGTGTGGCTGGTCCAAATGAAGAACCTAATGGATGGGGTTTGGTATCGATGTAATGAAGCAATAGGTTCTATCGTTTATATAATCCGAGAATGTCCTGCTCTTCAATCCTCTTGGGAGGAGGTGCATACCTTTAAATTCTAGACTGAGCCTTCCACGAGTGTGTCACCTGAGGAACAGCCTTTTCGGTTTGGTGGAGGAGAACATTGCGACAAAATATGAAAGAAGGTTATATCGTTTGCTAATGTTCTATGCCAGGAAATTGATAATGTTAAATTTGATAATGTTAAATTTGAAACCTTTGAAATCATTGGGTTAATCTAATTAACTACAATTTAACTAGGTAGAAACATACCTTTGCAGCTGAAGGTTGACCGGATTGATTGGGTCTGATTTGGGACTTGTGGCTGAAGGCGCAGACTTCTATGGTTTAGGAGCTCTGAAGTCCTTACCATTTCTGGGGTGCCTCTCCATTCTAATATTTTTCTTTTTTGTCTATAGTATTTTTTTAAATGTTATAGCTGATATGTCACACTGCCTTAGTCTTAATAGTCTTATAGTAATATTTGACCTCCAAGTTGATGGGGTCGTTGACCTCCATGTGTGTTTGTATTTACTGTTTATCAAAAGTCATAAATAAAGACTTTATTAGGGCTTGTTCACACAACGTTTTTGTGATCCATTTTACGGATCCGTTTTACGGATCCGCAAAACGGATCTAACAATTGTCAGTGTGATTAACATTGTGTTCAATGGCAAAAGCGCATCGCTGTTCTCACGGGAGATCGGCGATGCGCTTTTGAGGGCTCTCCTGCACTGCACTTTTCGCATCCGCTTTAAGAATTGACATGTCAATTCTTATTGCGGTTTATGCAAGTGAAAGCCCATAGGAGATAATGGAGTCCGCTTTTGGCACCAGTCACCAGCGCTCCACACTCCGGGTACGTATCAGCTGCACTTTGCATCCTGAAAGCGGTTGTCCAAAAAAGCAGTTGGCGCCCGGATGGGGCATCGGCGGCGGCGGCTGGATGGACGGGGCATCGGTGGCGACTGGATGGACGGGGCATCGGCGGCTGGACAGGTGAGGTGCTGCAGGGGGATGGACGGATGGATGGCTGGGCTCAGCTGTGCGGCCGCTGCTGAGCTCGGGTAATGAATGGATGTAGATTGTAAGCCCTCGCGGGTAGGGTCCTCTCTCCCTCTGTCGTGCCAATTGTCATTATCCCTTATCACTGTACTGGTTTGACTTATGTAATGTATGTAACCCCCTCGAATGTACAGCGCCCTGGAATCAATGGCGCTTTAAAATAAATAATAATAATAATAATAATAATAATAATGTGAGGCGCAGCTCGGGCAATGAATGGATGTGAGGCGCAGCACGGGCAATGAAGGGATGTGATGCGCAGCGCGGGCAAGGAATGGTTGTGAGGCGCAGCTCGGGCAATGAATGGATGTGAGGCGCAGCACGGGCAATGAATGGATGTGAGACACAGCAAAGACAATGAATGGATGTGAGGCGCAGCACGGGCAATGAATGGATTTGAGGCGCAGCATGGGCAATGAATGGATTAGGCGCAGCACGGGCAATGAATGGATGTGAGGCGCAGCACGGGCAATGAATGGATGTGAGGCGCAGCACGGGCAATGAATGGATTTGAGGCGCAGCACGGGCAGTGAATGGATTTGAGGCGCAGAGAGAGAGAAAGATTCTGAAAACGTATCCGTAAAGCTGATCCGCTAAATGCAAGTAAAAAGCATGAAATACAGATCGACATAAACTATCACCTCTTGCGTTTTTCGGATCCGCTTTACGGATGCAGTTTTCGCTCCTTAAAAACGGATCCGTACAAAGGATCCAAAACGCCGTGTGAACAAGCCCTAAAAAAAAAAAGTTTGGATTAAGGATATCCCATGTAAAATAAGAGATAATAGTCTCTTTAACATGGATCCTTATCTGTTGTCGTCTCTTAGAACTTTCTGGAATTATTTTGCATTTGTTTAAAATATATTGCTAATATTACAACAACTGTGTGTACCTCATTATCCGTCATTTTACATTTGCTTAAAATGTATCGCCAATAAGGCAATGACTGTGCTTACCTCGTTATCCTTGTATTTATATGCTTAGCCCTTTATACAATAGTAAAATTCAAGGAGGGCAAAACACTTATGCTAATCTGCACCTGTTTGCATTTTAATTTTTAATTGTTAATTATTCCTCTGCTAACAATTTTCCAAAGCATCTAAATTTAAATGCATAATAGATATCAGTTCCCTGCAAGTGTGACTTTTAAGCATTTTAAAGGCATTTCATTACTGTGCAATCCATATGAAGAAAAACAGCTAAAATGTGTATAGTAAAATATTACAAACCAATTTCTAGGATTAAATGAGATTCTGAGAATTAAAGGGGACATGTATAAAAACTGTCAATGTCTAAATCATTCTTTGTTGCCCATCGCAACCAATCAGTGCTTCCCTTACACTTTTAGAGAACACCATATGAAATGAAAGAGGTGTTTGGTTGCTATATACATAGCTTTTACTTGTGGGCAATTTTGCTATTAAAGGGGTTGTCTCACTACATTGATTCATCTTACCTCAGTCCTGCTTTCTTGGTAGAAGCCAGGTCTGTAGCCATAGAAACCAGTGCTGGCAGTCTATCAGGATAGATCAAACAGGTCTAGACCTGAAAATCTGATGCAGCCCATACAAGAAGGGATATATATATATATATATATATATATATATAGATATATATATATATATATATATATATATATATATATATATATATATATATTGCAAAGTGACTTGTTTTTGCAAGATCTTTAACATAAAAAGCAAAGGAATTTACCAGAGAGAAGGTAGTTGGAGAGGCAGTTGAAGAGGCAGAGTGATGGAAAGGGAAGAGGGAGCTACTTAAGATCAGACAGAGGAGAGAGAAGAAGCAGAAGGGAGGTTGATGTGGCGTGTCCCACTTTTGATTGGGTAACTTGTGTGGCATATACTGTTAAGCAAGAGAAGAAGTTGTTCAGTGCCTCTAAACAGAGAGCAATAAGAGGAGTTACCTGTGAGGTTTCAGGACAGGTTTGGACGCCAAAGAGAAATTGTTACACCATACAAGGACTGAACCGTTGTACTGGTGTGCGAGTTACTTGAATACATTTACGCATTTTTTACCGTTCATTTGTTCTTTAGTTCTAAATATACAGTAAATAAGAGTTAAAGAGAACCTGTCACATATATTATGCCCCCCTTGCTGAGGGCAGCACAAGCTAGTGTCAGACCTGCTGTTTCCAGCGCTGTGCCCCTTATTCTGTAAGATGCTGTAGTTTTAGAGCATTTAAAGAGAACCTGTCACATAGAGTATGCCCCCCTTGCTGAGGACAGAACAAGCTAGTGTCAGACATTCTGTTTTGAGCACTGTGTCCCTTATTCTGTAAGATGCTGGAGTTTTCATGCATTTAATGCTGAAATCTGCAGTTTTCAGCCAGAAGAGTCATTCGAAGAGTCATTCAAAGAGTCAGTTTTATTCAAACCACGCCCACCTGAGGCTAGCCTCGCCCACCTCAACTGATAACCCTATTACTTTCAATAGGTAGAAACATGTGATAATTGTCAGTGGGCGGGGCTAGCCTTTGATGGGTGGGGCTAACACCTACTCATGAATAAGATTTGAGGGGTAAATGCTCTAAAACTACAGCATCTTACAGAATAAGGGACACAGTGCTGGAAACAGCATGTCTGACACTAGCTTGTGCTGTCCTCAGCAATGGGGCATAACCTACGTGACAGGTTCCCTTTAAAGATAGAAACTCTGCTTGTTCACCGACTACAATTTTACAAGCTATACTCTTACAATAATAGAGAATGTCATAAAGTTCTGCAAATTTGGTAACAGGGCCTTGGACTTTCTAGATGACTTATAGTACAGGTATTTTCTTATGTGGCAGGGGAACTGTTTCCTCAGGGACAAGTTCCCAGGTATAACATCCGTCTCTGTGCCTTATATGATCACATCCCTGAAAATGCATGCGGTGATAACAGTGTACAGGTAAAAAATACAATGAGCCAGATGTATTGAAAATGTTTTTGTGGAAATTGTCTTAGGAAGTGCTGCCCCAAAGTTGAGTTCATGCTTATGTTTCAAAATGTCTCACGGCACTTTATAAATGTGTCATGTTGTAAGACAAGCTCCCATTTGCCAAAAAAGTGTTCTAATACAACTCTTGTCTTAGCCTTGCCACTTTGAAAATGGCATGGATAACTAGGCATGAACTGTGACACTTTTTGGCATGAGAGCTACATAAGTGTATAAGTCGTGCCTAGAGATGGGCGAATTGATTCTAACGAAGTGGAATTCGTTTAGAATTTCAGGAAAACTTCGGTTCTGAACGAAGTCGAAGTTTGGGGACTTCGGGTGAACGAAGTGTGCTTTTGATTGATAAAATGGCTGCGAGCACATGGCGTTATATGGGGCAAAGCACTCTGGGAGGAAGAAGGGCATAGCCTGCATGACATGTGTAGAGATGAAGCCAATCAGAGACCGGCGGGATTCTGTTACGTCACCGCACTATATAAATCCGGGCGCGACGCTGGGAGCTCATACCGCTCTCACTGTACTGATCAGGGAAGGTGCTAAGGTGTAACACGCCACAAAGCTAGTCGTTTGTGGCTGCTCAATTCATTTGCGCAATTTACATCCAGGGGTTAATTAAGCGTTGTTCTGCTGCTGTGGTGACTCCAAGAAACCGTCTTTTTCACCGCCAAAAATTACAATTTTCCTGTACCATAATTCACATGCAAAGGTTAATTACAATTTTTTCTCTTGTTGTGTAGCGTAGAAAACACGCAATTGTAACACGCTACAAAGCTAGTCGTTTGTGGCTGCTCAATTCTTTTGCGTAGTTTACATCCAGGGGTTAATTAAGCGTTTTTGTGCTGTGATGACTCCAAGAAACCGTCTTTTTCACTGCCAAAAATACAATTTTTCCTGTATCCTAATTCACGAGCGAAGTTTAATTACAATTTTTTCTTTTGTTGTGTAGCGTAGAAAACACCCAATTGTAACACGCTACAAAGCTAGTAGTTTGTGGCTGCTCAATTCTTGTGCGCAATTTACATCCAGGAGTTAATTAAGCGTTGTTTTTCTGCTGTGGTGACTACAAGAAACCGTCTTTTTCACCGCCAAAAATTACAATTTTCCTGTACCATAATTCACAAGCAAAGGTTAATTACCATTTTTTCTCTTGTTGTGTAGCGTAGAAAAACACGCAATTGTAACCACGCTACAAAGCTAGTAGTTTGTGGCTGCTCAATTCTTTGCGCAATTTACATCCAGGGGTTAATTAAGCGTTGTTTTTCTGCTGTGGTGACAAAAATAAACCGTCTTTCACCGCCAAAAATCACAATTTTCCTGTAGCATAATTCACAAGCGAAGGTTAATTAAAATTTTTTCTCTTGTTGTGTAGCGTAGAAAACAGAAATACTGCAAATTCTATATGAACAGAGGATTTAAACCAATATATCACTGCAAATTATAATCCCTGTTAAAACATAACTTTTACTAGACTATCTAAAATTTTTCAATCTAAACCCCTATAAATTACCACTACATACCTAATGAACAGCATAAACTTTTTTCCCCCCCGTCCCTTTTTGGGTTTCATCAGGGGATTCAAAAAACTCTTCTCGCTGTGGAATAAGAGAAACGCTATATAAACCAAAATAAAACCTGTCATCAACACTTTTAAACCTTTATTCAAATTTATATAGGGGGGACTGATACTTAGCTTTAGATGCTGTCAGGTAAAAAGGGATGATACCCCCCGCAGCTCCTTTGGTTTTGCTGGCACCCAGGAAAAGAGGGATAAAAGGAGCAAATCATTCCGCCCCCTTAAAAACCTCCAAGGGCCCCTAAAATTAAAAACACAAAACCCCCAAAAATACTTCCAAATTTGGGTTTGGGGTTTAGTTTTTTAACCCTATTTACCGGGTTCCTAAAAAAGTGTGTGCGCTTTACCCCAAAAATCTTTGAATTTTACCCGGCGTTCCCGGATTTTGGGGGACGGGCGCATGGCCAAAAAAAAAAAAAGCATGATTTCCCCTTTTAGTGCCCCCCGGGAACGTTTAAGGGGCGATGTCTGAAACCAGCTTGCCCATGCGGCGCCCGGCGTTCAAAAAAATTTCACTGCCCCATTTCTGGAAAGAGGATAATGTCACTTCCGGTTAGTGCTACCGGGATCATCACTGTAAATTTTAAAAAAGGTACCTTTTGGGGCTCTGCGCTGGAGCTCAAATGGTCCCCTGACCCAAATATTGCAAAAAAACCCAGCAAGATAAACCAATGGCGAGTGCACTCTTTCCCCAAGGGCCCCCCATCAAACCCCAATAAATAATTGATAGCACCTATTTTGGCGGGACTTTTGGGCCTTAGTTCTCAAAAATTTCCCCCAAGGGGAAATTTACAATATAGCAAAACCACATATTTTTAAAAAAGGGGCTTAATGGGGGGCCATAGTTTTCGGGGAAAAAAACATTCACTGTCCTAAATCTGACTTGAGTTATCAGACTGAAGGTAATCAATGAATATAATAAACAAACATGTTTTGGGGTACTGATGCATATCTGAGGCCCAATCTGAAAAATGTAAATAGGGGGTCCCCCCTGGAGATTTGCGAACAAGACAGAGCAGGGGAGAAAGGCCCAAAAGCAGAGCTTTTCAAAAAAGAACCAAATTGCAAAGTTAAATTGGGGCCCCCTTGGAAAAACAACCCCTACGATAGTTTCCACGGGGCCCTCTTTACATAAAAATTTGTCTTTTCCCATTATAATTTTAATAGTTTTAGAAAAAGTTTTTTTTTTAAACGGGATTATAATTTGCAGTGTTTTTGGGGGTTTTTTAAATCCTCTGTTCATATGGGAATTTTGCGTTTTTCTAATATTAGGGCCCGGGTTTTTTAAGTTCCCCCGGGGGATAAAGAAAAATGGCGAACGGGGGCAAGAGCGGTGTTTTCTAAACGTTGGGGTGGAGTCAGATCGGGTTTGATCTTTTTCAGAATAAGAGTGGTTTTTCAAAACAAAAAAAATACAGCTTACCGACCCAAATTTTAAATCTTGGTGGGGGGCACCAAAACATTGGGAGCTTTAATATCGAATCCCCTATTATACCTATTGGCTTGAATCCAAAACACCTCCTTTTAGATAACATTTTGAAACCCTTTTGGCAGGGGGAAACAGAACTCATAGACTTTTCCTGAAACGACTTATGAAAATTTTTATTAAGGAGGAAAAAAAACACTAAAAGTACCTTACAAATTTAAAATAATCGGGAAAAACAAGAATAAAAAACTTAAGGGACCCCTGACTTTACTAGGGAGAACAAAGCCTAAAAAATTTCTAAAGAAAAAATATCAGACAGGACTGAAGGTACGGAAAGCAAACAATATCTAAGGGCCCTTTCAAAAAATTTAAAAAAGGGGAGAGCCTTTTTTTTTCAAAAATTTTAACCCCACTCCCCCCCAGAGAAGTATTGTCTTCTGACCAAAAACCTTCAAAAACCCAATTTTAAACAAAAAAACTATAAGATCTGGGGGAAAAGGACAAAGGGACTAGAACAAAAAAAATTTGGGGTCCACGCCAGAATTCAGGGGGGAAGGGGAGGGGATAAGGTTAAATTAAATGCCTCCTCCCCTTTCCCCAACTCCAATACACCCCCTTTTTTTAAGGGGCTGGGGGGGCCCCCGCGTCCGGCCTAAAGGAAAACCGTCAAAAACCCAATGATATTGGATCAAAAACCCAAAAATTTTAAACCCCCCGATAGGAAAACTGAAAAAAAAGAACTACAGTTTCTACAGGGGGGCCTGATTTTGTCCCCACCCCAATTTTAAAGTGTTTTTTTTCAGGACTAAAGATTTACATCTTTTTGTGCGTAAGCTCAAGTGGAAATAAATTTAAAAAAAATTAAAATAAAATTTAAAATGCCACCCAATTTGGGGTGTTAGGGAAAAAGGGATTTTAGAGGGTATCCTATTTTATGCCCCCTTATGGGGGAGGAAAAAAATTAAGAAAAGGGAAAAACTAAATTGAAACTTAAAAGTAGGAGAATCCCCCCGAGTCAGTTGGATACACGTAAAATTTGTTTTTAAAATTTTTCCCAAAATATTCTCAAAAAATTCCGGGGATTTTTAGGGGGAAAGAGGTTCCCATTCCATAATAATTTTAAATAGAGGGGGAATTAGAAGCATTGTTCAGCACTGGAAGGGATAAGTTTTTCACATAAAACCCCCTCCGAAAAGGGGGGGGAAATAAAAGTTTATTAAATAAATTACATGTAAAAAACAAAAGTGTAAGGGTTTTTTTCCAAGGACAAAAAGGCATTATGACTTTTTAAATCCTCAGTCCAAAACAACTTTTTTTAAATTAAAACTAGAAAGGATACTTGTGGATGGGTTTTTTTGGGTAGGCCTGAAAATTTAAACACAGAAAAATTTAAATTTATGATCCTTTTAATCCCCAAATACCTTAAAATTCTACTCATTCCCCAAAATCCCTAAGGGTTAAAACCCATTAAAAAAGGCCCGGGCCAAAATCCAGGTTTTAGATCAATTTTGCAAAATGTGGGGATCTATATAGATAAAATCTTTCAGCTTTTTTAAAACCCCATGGCCCTCTTTCATAAGAGACACTTCTGGGTCTTTTTCGTTGAATTTGGGCGGGGTTTCAGTTTAAAAAAGAAGTACTTTTGGGGTCTTTTAAATGTAGAAAGCTTTTATTTAATACCCCCATGAAAACGGTTTAGGGAGTAGAAAATTTTTTGTTTACAAAAAGTATTGGGAAATTTCCCGGTCATAATGCTTTTTTCAAACAAATTACTTGATTTTGTGCTTGGACATAATTTTTTTTTCTTTTGCAACAAGACCTTCCACCAGCTCAGGGGCACCGCAAAGGGGGGAAACCCTTTCGCTCCCGCTTGAAAAAAGTTCCGGGCTGGTTGGGGGGACCCCCTTGGTTTTCACAACCAGGGATGAAACAAAAGGGGCCCCCCCAGATTTTTTTTCTTTTGGGGGGGCATTGATGACATCATCATTCTCTGGGAAGGTACAAATTGTCACCTTGAGGGGTTTGGGTTTCACAGCTCAAAAAAAAAAAATTGGGGATGCATTTCACATTTAAAAGCAGGAGAGATGTTTACCCTTTTTGGGAATTTTTCCCTTTTCATTAAAGATTCAAAAGGGTTTTTCATACAGATAAGTATAGGGAAAACCCAAAGGCAACTAACACTTTTACACTGGGGAAAGTTTTTCCATCCCTTGCCCCGTAGGGGAAGGGAATACCGAAGGGTTTAATTTGAAATAAGAGGGGAAATTGGGTCCAGAGAAAGAGGACTTTAGGAAGGGCAGTCAGGTATGTTTTAGAGAGAAAATTTCTTAAACGAGGATAAACCCCCAAAGGGCCTGGAATTTAGCCTTCGGGGATGCACAAAAAAAAGAATAGGAAAAACTTTGCTAAAAAAGGGAAACCCCAGGGAAAATAAAAAGACAACAATAAGGCACTTTTAAAATTGCAACTTTTGAAAGACAAAAAATCTAGAAGTGTGTAAAATCCTTAAAAAAAACTGGGGAAATTTTAATGTTGGGCGGATCAAAAAAGGGTATCTTCCTTCAACCCCTTTTTATAACCTATCGGAGGGGTAAAATCTATTAAGGGTAAGGGCTGGAACCCAATCATTTTACATCAATACCCCCTCAAGGCACGGGTTGGAAAGGAACCGATTGGGATGTTTTTAAAAGGGGGGCAGAGAAGTGTAGTCTGTCCCTACATAAAAACAAAAAAAAATCCTTCACAATTGCCTCAAAGGAAAAAAAATTTTTCCCTTTTGATTTTGCCAACTTTTGGACAGAAGGAGTATCAAAAGGTTTTATAAGCCCCTGCCCAATGAACTATATTGGAAAAAAAAAGGGGGAATATTTAAAAGAAGGGTGGGGGAACAACTGGGGGATATACGAAATAGGAAAAGATAAAAGCCAGTAGCCCCACATTTTGTTTGGAAAAATTATAATGGTGAAAGGGGAAAACCTGCCTTTTTTATTTTGGGTTTTTTGAGGGCCATCCCCCTGGGGGGGGAATTGGGGTTGACAATTTATGTAAAGGGCCCCTGGATTTTATCGTATGGATTGGGGTTTTTCCCAAAGGGGCCCCCAATGAGACTTTCAATTTGGTTGCTTTATTGAATAGGGCCTTTTTTTGGGCCCCGCTTTACCCTGCTCGGGCTTTTTTTCGCCCTCTTTCCCTGGAGGACCACAAATTTACTTTTTTTTAGATCTGACCACAGATATGCTCGGACCATAAACATTATTTTTTTCAAATTTTATTCATTGATTACCTTCAGTCTGAAACTAAAATCAGATAGGACAGTGAATGGTTTTTTACCCCCAAAACTATGGCCCCGCATTTAAACCCTTATTAAACTATGTTTTTCCTATTAAAAGAAATTGCCTGGGAAAAATTCTGAGAACAAAGGGGAAACGTCCCGCCACAATAGCGTGCTATCAATAATATTGGGTAGAAAGGGTTTGGGGTTGGGGAAAGAGTGCATCGCCATAGGGGATCCCCTGCGTTGTTATGCAATATTTGTGGGCAGGCAACCCTTTTTAGCTCCAGGCCCGAGACCAAAACCCGGGACTTTTAATAAATGTACATGGATCCCGGGACACTAACCGGGAAATGACAAATATCCTCTTTCCAACATGCCAGTGAAAATTTTTAAGGGAAAGCCGGGGGGGCCGCGGTCTGGGCCGGGTTTCAGACATGCGCAGTATCCTTCCCTGGCCCCAAAACCCGGGAAATGGGTGCTTTTTTAAATTTTTGGGCTTTCGCAGTCCAAAATCCGGGAAAGCCGGGTAAATTTAAAAAAATTTGGGGGGATACCGCCCAAAACTTTTTAGGGGAAACCCCGGGAATAAAGGTTTTAAACAAAAACATACCAATTCGGGGAAATAATTTGGGGCTTTTGTGGTTTTACAAATTTTTGGGGCCATTTGGGGGTTTTTTAAGGGAAGCGGGGGGGATTTATTTGCCCCTGTTCCCCCCTTTTTCCTGGTTGCCAGCAAACCAAAGGAGCTGCGGGGGGATCAACCTTATACCTGACAGCATCCCAAGCTAAGTTTTCAGTCTCCCAAAAATTAGAAAAGGGGGGTATAAGTGTTGAAAAACAGGTTTTAATCGTTGTAATTTTAGCGTATCTTATTCCCCAGCGAGAAGATTTTTTTTTAATTTCCCGGGGAACCCTAAAAATTTCACGGGGGGAAACGGTTTAATGCTGTTTTCATCTAGGTTTTGTAAATTTTAAAATTTTTAGGGGGTTTTTGATTGGGATAATTTTAGTTTGTTTTAAATAAAATTTTTAGGTTTAAAAAAACACAAATTTTGGGAACACGCTACAAAGCTAGTATTTTTTGGTTGCTCAATTTTTTGCGCAATTTTCAACCCCGGGGTTTTAAATTTAAACGTTGTTTTTCTGCTGTGGTGACCCAAAAATAAAAACCCTCTTTTTTACCGCCAAAAAAATTAAAAAATTTTCCCCGTACCATTAATTTACAAGCAAAGGTTAATTTCAATTTTTTTTTCTTTTTTCTGAAACTTTGAAAACAAGCAAATTTTAACAAAGCTACAAAGAAGTATTTTTTTGGCTGTCAAAATTTTTTTGCACAAATTTTCAAACCCCGGGGTTTAAAAAAAACGGTTTTTCTGCTGTGGGACCCCCAAGAAACAGTCTTTTTCACCCCCAAAAATTACAATTTTCTGTCCCCTAATTCACAACAAAGGTTTTTACAATTTTTTTCTCTTGGTTGTAGCGAAGAAAACACGAAATTTGTAACACGCTACAAAGCAGTAGTTTTGTGGTGCTCAATTCTTTTGTGCAATTTACTCCGGGGGTTAATTTAAAGCGTTGTTTTTCTGCGTGGTGACCCCCAGAAACCGTTTTTTTCACCGCCAAAAAAAAAAAAGTTTTCTGTACAATAATTCCAAGAAAAGGGTTTTAATTAAAAATTTTTTCTTGTTGGTAGCGAAAAAAACACCTTTTGTAACACGCTACAACTATAGTTTGTGGCGTCAATTCTTTTGCGCAATTTACACCGGGGGTTTAAATTTAAAGGGGTTTGTTTTTTGCTGGGGTGACAAAAAAAAACCCAATTTTTTACCGCCAAAAATTAAAATTTTCCTGTAACATAATTCACAAGCAAAGGTTAATTACAATTTTCTTTTTTTAGCGTAGAAAACAGCAATTGAAACCCCTACAAACAATATTTGTAGCGGGTCAATTCTTTTCGAAATTTTACATCCAGGGGTTAATTAAGCTTGTTCTGCTTTACTCAGTAAAAGAAATTTTGTTTTTCCTGCCCAGAAAAATTTCTGTAGCAAATTTCAATCCAAAGGTTAATTAAACCCTGTTGTGCTTTAAAATTCAGAAAATACACAGAGTTTTTAAACGGCACATCAATAAATTTTTCCTGCCCATTTGTGGGGGCAATTTTAAATACCCAAAGGGTTCCAAGCTTGTTACGGGTTAATTTGGAGTCAAATACAGGGTGTGTATTTATCATAAAAAGTATTTCATAAACAGTGTCTATACATTTTAAAAAAAACAGATGTCAAAGAGAGGGGGGCGGGGCTCTTCACCTCGAGTGGAAAGGGAAAAAAACCCCAGGCCCGGGTCGCGCACACAAGGGGACGTCGCAGCGGGGATCACCGTGAGGCCAAAAGCCGGTCACTAGGCCGTTGTGACTAAAACCCCCAAGGTTCTGTTGGGTTGACTGGGTATCCACTTCCCCCCAGTGACACTGACAACCCCACCAAGACGATGGGAACGTCAACACAACCCTTATGGCGGGGGCCGGAGCGGGGTCAGGGGGCCCTCACCTTTCTTCAACCCGCCTCTGCCCCCACCCGGGTTTCCCTCATCAGAGATCTACTATTGGCTGGGCTCAGCCCCTATATACGGGGGATGAAAAATTTTGAGGAGGGCATCACAGCTATTGGCAGCGAAGAAATGGGGCCAATATCCCCTGCTTCTTGCAGTAGCGGGGAAAGATAATGTTGGGAAAATGGGATGGGAGGTATGTTGTAGGGGGCAGCCTCTGCATACCAATACCAGTGATGAGACAGCATTTTCATGAAACACAAAAGATTATGTTGTACCCGCCGCACTTTGGGGGCCGGGGAGGCAAGGGCTTCATCATCGTCAGAAAGAGGGCGTCAGCTTGCGCGTCAGGCAGCGGCGCCCCAAAAGGGGGTCGATGGCATGATCAGCGGGATAGCAGCAGTGTGATTTCGGGAGCCAAGCGGCCACGGGGTAAAAAACCCGCTTTGCAGGTCCAAAAGAAAGTAGCGGCACAGGGGCTCAGCGAGGCAAGCGGTGGCAGTAGTCCACTCAGTGCGGAGCTTGGCGGTAAAATCCGATACTCGGCGGTTGTGGCAGTTCTTTGCTAAGACACCGGAGGAGCCGAATAAGGGTATATGTAGAATCTGTAGGCAGAAAGTGAAGCGTGGCCAGGGAGCTAACGTTGGCACCCATGGCCCTGCGTTCAACACATGCAGCGTCACCATCCGGTTGGCCTGGGAGAAACGTGCTCAGTTTGTGGGTGGTCCATCCTGCCGCCCGCAGCAACAGCAGCAGCAGCGCCCAGTGGCACGCATGCCATTACAGCCAGTCAAGGCTCCACCACCTCTGCAGAAGGGAGCTTTTTCTCTTTGACATCATCTCCCAGTCCAGATGTCCTGCTCCTCGCTACCATGGCCCCAGCAGTTCGTTCAGCGAGGCGATTGCAAAGGGAGACAACAGTATGCATCCAACCTTTCCTAAGGTGCAAAAAGCGACCGTACTCCTGTCCAAGTTGTTGGGGGCTGCAGTCCCTCCCTTTCCAAATTGGTGGACTCTGCACCGTTCAGAGAACTAATGGCTTGTGCCGAGCCGAGATGGAGATTTTCCAAGTCGTAATTTCTTTTCCAAAAAGGCAGTACCAGCACTTCATAAATATGTAGAACAGAAGGTGGGCCAGTCCTTGAGCTTATCGGTTTGTTCCAAGGTACATGGCAGCGCGGACGTCTGGAGCTGTAACTACGGTCAGGGCCAGTGCATGTCCTTTACGGCCCACTGGGTGAATGTGCTTCCGGCCCAGGCACACCAACAACTTGGACAGGAGACACCCGCTTTTTTTTCCCCCACGTTGTCCCAAAATGCGGGTCCTGCGCCAAAGTCCGCCTCCTCCCCACCACCACCATCTCAGCCTCCACAAGTACTGCTCCATCATCCACATGTGTAGGGGACAACGGTGTCATGCAGTTCTAAAACCTGGCTTGCCTCGGCGAACGAAGTCACACAGGGGAGGAACTGCCCGCGTCATGCAGCAATAAACGATGTGTGGCTTTCTCCGCGCCAACTGCAAATCAGAACCATGGTGACAGACAATGGGAGGAACATGGTGTCCGCGCTGCACCGAGGAGTGTAGGTCCATGCGCTCTGCATGGCGCACGTGTTCAATCTGGTTGTGAAAAGGTTCTGAAGTCTTCCACCGATCTTCAGAAGATTCTGAAAATGGCCAGGAAACTGTGCATGCACTTCATCCATTCCTAAAAGCCAGGAACACCCTCCTCGAGTTGCAGCGGCAGAACGGACTGCCCAAACACACTCTGATATGCGATGTTTCCAAACGTTGGAATTCCAGCCTTGCACATGTTGGACCGAGATTTGTATGAACATAGAAAGGCCATTAACGATTTTTTGATGATCCAGGCGGACAGGAGTAATCCCCTGTGTAACTTTGATGTCAGCCAGTGGTAGCTCATGGTGACACCTGCCATTGTTGAGGCCATTCGAGGAGGCCACATTATTGTCAGCCCGCCAGGACTACGGGATGAATAACGTCATTCCACTGCTTCTTTGTCCTGGAACAGATGCTGAAAAATCTGTCTGGGCAGGGGACTGGAGACTTTGGAAAACTACATCTCGCGGCCCATGAAACCGGTGGGGACTGAAATGGAGGAGGAGGAGGAGAGGACATTGGAGAAAAGCAAATTTTCTGGTGAAATGAGTGGAATTTTCTACCCAGGTGACAAGAGAGGGAGAGCAGGAGAAACTGGAGGAAGGGTAGATGGAGATGAGGAATACGAGGCAGATGACCCGCAAGCACCGTGGCAGTATACAGTGGAGATGGAGGCAGCAAGCTCCCCGGAGTCACTTGGTGCAGATGGCCCGCAGCAGCTGATTTGCCTGGCTAGTGACAGCCGAATAGTCAGCATCCGCAGAGGGATGACTTCTGGCTCTCCCTATTGGACCCTCGCTACCGGTCCAAAATGGAGCCCTTTTTCCCAGCTATTGAGAGGGAGACAAACTCAAATACTATAGGGGAAATCCTCCGTAGTCAGTTGGCCCCTGCCTATGTGCGGCATCGTCCCTCCTCTAAGGTTGACCGGGGGTTCTTCAGCGCTCACATACTACTGCCGCGCTGCCGGGAGAAGGTGGGGGGGTCGGAGCAGTACCACTCCATCAGCAGCAACCTAATCTGGAGTCACTGATGGGGCAGCTTCCTTTACCTGCCTTTGTGAGGAGGGCAGTCCGCCAGCAGCAGCAGCAGAAGGACCTGGAGCAGACCCTGAAAACCCAAAAGGTGGTGGCCTACTTTGACAGCACCTTGCCACACCATTTTAAAGATCCGCTGGACTACTGGGCTGCCAAACTGGATGTGTGGCCGCAACTTGGGCCCAGTTTGCAGTGGAGAAGCTGTCCTGCCCGGCCAGTAGTGTGGCATCAGAGAGGATGTTCAGTGCGGCGGGGGCCATCGTGAACCCAAGACCAGCCTTCTTGTCACCGGGAAAAGTGGAACGACTGACATTAGTCAAGATGAATCAGGCGTGGATCGGCCAGGATTTCCCCACCCCCCAAGCCTTAGGCATCAGACTACATCAGTCATGACGCCTCACCCAAACTGTGAGAAATGAGTCTGGGTTCAAAACCTCCTTCACCACTATTCTGATGCCGGCACCCGCCTGATGCCCCACAACAGCTGACAGTTTTTCTCCATCTGCCACCAACCATCTTTACCAGGGAAATGTATTGCACCCCTCCAAAACTCTGTCATTTGCCCCTGTCTGAACCT
>JAODAL010011690.1:0-98748 GCA_025379985.1 Phyllomedusa bahiana | reverse complement strand
AAAATTAAAATTTTAGAAATTTTATTCACATCATGTTTGTGCCATGCATATTACAGTATGCCTTTGTAAATAACAAAATAGGTTTTTCCTAAACTAAAATAGTTTTTTTATACAAAATAATGTTTTTATTTTCATATTAGAGATTGATAGACAGATTGATCCAAATATATGGTATACTGTACATGTATGTATACAATATATCTTTCTAAGATCTGTTCACATTACATTTGAGTGCATATGAACTGTAGCCAATTATGTTTTTCAATCCAGTTGAAAAAAAAGGTATTCAGTCATAAATCGGAAAGCATATTCCAAACAAACACTTTTGGCATACATACGCCTATAGATGTCCATGATTTCATTAGATCTTTAGACAAGTACAGAATGGTAGAACGGTGTTACAAACAAACTTTTGCCTAAAATCTTGCCGATTTTCTTGACTGAATTATTTTTAAAACTTTGTTAGGGCATTATGTACTATTGGGTGTTTACAATACATTTTTGGGGTGTTAGCATCTGAGAAAACCAAATTCATGAGCTACACTGTTATATGGATTAACTTAAATAAAATGGGAATGGTTGATGATATCAACTTCCTGTTTGTGGCACATTAGTATATGGGAAGGGGAAAACTTTTCAAGATGGGTGTTGACCATGACGACCATTTTAAAGTTGGCCATTTTGGATCAAACTTTATTTTTTCCAATGGGAAGAGGGTCATGTAACACATCAAACTTATTGAGACTTTCACAAGAAAAACAATGGTGTGCTTGGTTTTAACGTAACTTTAATCTTTCATGAGTTATTTACAAGTTTCTCTTTGTTTACAGCCATTGACATGTTGCAGAGGTTAACACGTGAGGAGCGGACAGAAATTGTGTTGATGTCTGGTGAATGCAGTACCCAGGTCATTGCAGAAGATTTCAATGCAAGACACCCTACGAGCTCACCCATCTCCCATGCTACAGTTAGCAAACTGCTTGCTAAATTTCGTGAAACAGGTTCAGTGTTGGATTTGCCAAAATGTGGACGCAAGAAAACTGTCACAAATGAAGAAACATCAGTGGCTGTCCTAGCTTCATTCAGCAAGAGCCCACAGCGTAGCACTCGTACTTGGCATCAGTCGAACATCCCTTTGGCGATATTAGCTACTCACAAATGGCACCCTTACAAAATCCAGCTGCTGCAGCATCTCAACCAGGATGACCCAGATCGGCGCATTGAATATGCAGAATGGGCAAAACAAAAATTGGAACAGGACCCCTAGTTTACACAGAACATTATGTTCAGTGATGAGGTAAACTTTTTTGTGAATGGTGAAGTTAACAAACAAAACCACCGCTTTTGGCCTGACACTAACCCATGGTGGATAGATCCCTCCAAGACTGGTGGGACACAAAAATTGATGGTATGGTGTGGTACATGGGGTACAAAGATAGTGGGGCCATTCTTCATCAATGGAAACCTCAATGCCACTGGATATCTGAAGTTGCTACATGATGATGAGTTGCCCTATTTATGCACTGAAGATGGCACTTTCCCTGAGTTTTTCCAGCAAGATGGTGCACCATTACATTATGGGTATCAGGTCCAAGCATTCCTACATGGACAGTTTCCTGGAAAGTCGATTGGTCGTCATGGGCCAGTTGAATGGCCACCAAAGTCTCCCTATTTGACCCCCTTAGACTTTCATCTTTGGGGTCAGCTGAAGGGGATTTTCTATGCTGTGAAGATATGAGATGTGCAGCATCTGAAACAACAGATACTGGAAGCCTGTGCTAGCATTTCTTCTGCGGTGTTGCTATCAGTGTATCAAGAGTGGGAGAAGAGGGTTGCATTGACAATCCAACACAATGAGCAGCACTTTTAACACATTTTATATGTGGTAATAAACTTGTAAATAACTCCTGAAAGAATAAAGTTACGTTAAAACCAAGCACACTGTTGTTTTTCTTGTGAAATTCTCAATACGTTTGATGTGTTACATGATTCTTTTCCCATTGCAAAAAATAAAGTTGGATCCAAAATTGCCGACTTCAAAATGGCCACCATGGTCAACATGCATCTTGAAAAGTTTTCCCACTCCCATATACTAATGTGCCATAAACAGGAAGTTGATATCACCAACCATTCCCATTTTATTTAGGTGTATCCATATAAATGGCCAACCCTGTATAACTATCATTACTTCTATGGGAGTTATAAAAAGAGTAAAACAACAACTTACATGTTTCCATAATCACTGCCACTTTTGATTATTAGATCTAGGTAGGACCGAGACAGAGAGATATAGTAGGTGAGAGTCGCTCAGGTGGGATCTGTATTTCTAAGACATTTATGGCATATCCTGTGAGTATGTCACAAATGTCTTATTACATTTTACAAAATATAGCAATAGTGGCAAATACCATAGTTCACTATAAACATCATTAGACTGCCATGTAGGACTGCTTGTAGAGTATGCACAAAATAAATCAAAGAGCCTGGTCCGGTTATTCTTAACCCCTGCTCCTGCTCTGACAGCATTGGCTGGGGGCTGTAAAGCATCTTCAGAGAAAGCAGGAGAGTCCAATTTTTATAGCGCTCTAGACTATATTTTCTTTCTGTATTTATTTTATAGACTGCATTGAAAGGAACATATGCATGATAAATTTGAAATAAAGTCTATATTCAAACAATATTGTTTTCATTGCCTCCATTTCATGATAACAATTTCGCTTAACAAGCCTCTAGAGCAGATGAAAAAAAGTTAGTAAAAATGTATTTCACATTTAAATGTTTTAGTTTTGGGAAATAATTGATTGTGCTTAGAGCCTGACATCTGGTTATGTTTTTCTTAATCTCATATTATTTTTTCTGTGCATTTGGGCTCTTATAAGAAAGGTACATGTGTTGCAAGTAAGCCTACTGAGCTCCTTTGTTTGCTACTAGATCCTCTTTAGGGCCCCTGGTAACTCAACTCCTGAATGGACACAAGAGATTGCCTAATGCTGTTGCTATAGGATAAGGTGTGTTTCCAGTTAATTCTAAGGCCTAAGAGTCTTTCTTTGTTTTCTGTACAGTCATATTTTACAGAATAGTAGATTTTAAGAATGTTAACTTTAAAGATTATAAACTAGAAATGGCTTAAGTTTTTCCCCTTGAACAGATGCTTAGTGACAGCTCTGGATTTCTGAGGCTTAAATATAACTTTATCTTAATATGATTCTTGGAACCGCACACCCCTAGAAATACTAAAGTGGATGGAGATGGATTAGATTAATTAATGGGTACACAATGCCCTTTCACCTCCACAACTAAAGACAAGTTCAACCTAAGAGCTTAAATCAGAGAGTTGGCTGCTGCTCTTCTGGACATTAATTCACATCATATAACTTGGCAGGTTCGGCCTAAAGCTGAACTTGCCACGTCTTTGACTCAGCAAGTCATTGATCGGGCAACAGAGGGAACAAAACATTTGTTCGTTCTGCACATGGGGAAAAAAGCATTCAACCACAATGCAAATAGTCTTTGACCTTAGACCAGACACCAACACAGACTTGGACAAAATACTGTAATAAAATACCACTTGTATGGATACAATTTTTGTTTTACAGTGAAGGAAAACTATATTATTTTTTTGGAGTAACCCAACCTATAAAAAGTTTATAACACTTCCTATATTGGATGTGATTACAGATCAATGTTCTACTCCTAGAAATAAAAAAATGTTTTTCATACAATTAGTAGATATTTTAGTTTCGGAATTTTGTTCTAGCATTTTCTTCTATGGGATTCATGTTTTAGTATGATCTGATAATTGTTGTAAGTTATCAACTAGAAAAATGAGAATTATGCTACACAATTAAACCTTTGTTTGTAAATATAAGCCCTTCAGTTTCTCTTGTCGTAAAGTATTTTTTGAATAATTTATTACATTTTTTCTCAGTTAAATTCCTTTCTAGTAAAGCTGGCTGACAACTAACACGGATGCCATTAGGGGAAGCTAGTCACCCAGGTTTCCTAAACTTTTGACTATTAAGTTAATTGAAAATTGGGATACTTTACTAAATTAGTCCTTTACATCAGCTATTGTCCTTCAGGGTAAATGAAACATGTATTTATTTTGCATAAATTTTGCTTGTTGGAGAGATTTATTAAAGCTTATTTTTTCAGGTGACTCTCAGCGGCGTTTGTGAACATGTAGAGCAATAAAATTTCTGGCCATTAAATACTTGTATCTGCCGATATCACACATTTTCCTTTTTATAAACAATTGTCATTTTTCTCAGAGTTCAGATCCAAAGTGGGTGAAGACAGTGGCATAGCTACAAAGGTTGCAGTGATTGCTAGGTCACACACACCCAGCGATACAGCATTCACAGTTGTCACCTGCAAGGTGCAGGCATTGGCGCAATGCAATGATGCCTAAGCTTGGGGTCGAGTGGACACTGGAACTGCCGTCTCGGAGCAGGAGGCATAATGACGTTATGCCGCCCACTCCGGAAAACAGGTGTTCGGTGGGGGAACAGCCTGAAGAGCCAAGGTGAGTATCAATTTTATTATTTTTTTAATGGGGGGAATACCTATCATAACTGGCCATAAATACCTGCCTACCTGCTATACCTGCTATAACTGGCCCTATAAACAACTCTACTTGCTATACCTGCTATAACTGGCCCTATATACCACCCTACCTGATATAACGGGCCTTATATACCACACTATCTTCTATAACTGGCACTATATACCTGCCTACCTGCTGAAACTGGCCCTATATACCATTCTAGCTGCCGTAACTGGTCCTATATACCAGCCTACCTGCCGTAACTGGCCCATATCCCACCCTACCTGCTATAACTGGCCCTATATACCTGCCTACCTGCTGAAACTGGCCCTATATACTATTCTAGCTGTCGTAACTGGTCCTATATACCAGCCTACCTGCCGTAACTGGCCCTATATACCACCCAACCTGCCAAAATTGGCCCTATATACCTGCCTACCAGCCATAACTGGCCCTATATACCTGCCTACCTGCTATTACTGGCCCTATATACCTGCCTACCTGCCGTAACTGGCCATATATACCTGCCTACCTACCAGAAGGGGTCCTATCTACCTGCCTAACTACTATAAGGGGCCCTATCTACCTGCCTACCTACCATAAGGGGCCCTATCTACCTGCCTACCTACTAGAAGAGCCTTATCTATCTGGCTACCTAATAGAAGGGGCCCTATCTACTTGCCTGCCTACCAGAAGGAGCTCTATCTACCTACCTACTAGAGGGGCCTCTACCTACCTACTAGAGGGGGTTCTATCTACTTACATACCTACCAGAAGGGACCCTATACTGAAGGGGGTCTTTACCTACTTAATAGGAAGAGTCTGCCTACTTATCTGACTAATTTTTAAGATCTAACCTACATAAAAGAAGTTCTTCCTATCCACCTATCTAATTTTGGATGGCTGTCTACTATATGGAGTGTGTTCCTACCTACTGGTGGCACAAATGGGGGCCTAATAATCTAATGGGGGCACTTTCACTGTTTGGAGTCTAACATGTTTGTGTGGTAATTTCTGCAGGGATTCATGGCCAGATGTCATCATGGCAGTCTGGACCAGATGGAGAAAGAAAAGGGAAAGAGTACTATTCATCAGATAAGACATCACTTGTAAATGACTAATGTAACTGCCCTGTAATCACTTATATGTCTGCAGAGCCTGTGTACAATTGCTATGTGCCCCTATATTGTCACTGCATGGTACTAATAGTGGTCTTAGTGTAAAGGTCATGATGTGGCAGTGTTATTTGGTCCTAGCATATTGTTGTTATTGAAATTATTGGTCTTGTTATATTGGTTTGGTCAGTAACAGTATGATGGTAGTAGTCACTACATGGTAGTGGTATGTTGGTTATAAGTTGATATTTGTACATTGTTGTTATTGGTATTGGTATTCTTGGTCTTGGTATACTGGTTTTGTCAGTAATATTAGGATGGTATTAGTCACTATATAGTGGTGATAATGTGGCCCTTGTACTGATACCCACAGAATACAGATAACATGTCAAACATGCATAAACTCCAACAAAAAAAAAAACACAAAAGAGAAGGCACAATTGCATTATTTTTCTATTCACCCCACAAAATGTGTTTGAGGTGGGGGGGGGGGGGGAGGGGGAAAGAGAGGGAACAGATGCTTTGGCCAAATAACTTGTTTTTTTTGGGCCTCATTTGAAATGTATTTCATTCAGTTGGACAATTCCTTTTAATAGAAATTATTTTCTGCAGCGTTCTACACTGCAGAAATCTGCCATACCAAGTAGGGAACCTGTTGTTGAAAAGTATTGATCCACAGACTGTCTGTCAGTAGGGGGTCCCCAAGCTGAAGTTTTGCACCCGGCCCTTAAGTCTTTAGCTACTCCCCTGGATGAAGACTAGCTGCTATGATGTCTCCCATGCACAGCACACAGAGAAGTGAAAATTCTGGAGGACACTGTAATGCAATAATAGAGCAGAGTATCTGTCAATCCAGCACTGGAGTGAGACAGAAAATAGTCTGCAGCAACTGTGTCTCTTACTCTATCTCTAGAAATGTAGATTTTTCCTAGATCTTGTGTTCCACCTTCTCCACTCAATAGACTTGGCAGCTGTAGCCTGAACTCTCAATAAGGGTGAGTTACGTATATTTCCCCACTTCTCTATGGAATATTTTAGTGATTTCTGAGTGAGCAAACCATTTCACAAGGCATTGTGGGAAAGCAGATGAGAAGCTCAAGCGCCCTTTGTTGGATGTAACAAATCCTCAATTCGCTTTTGACTCACTGGGTCTTGAGAAAGAAAAAAGGATATTGTCACGTCAAGGGAGGTACAGTGAGCCCTGACTGGAACCCAGCCCACTGTCCCTGCATGCTTGACGTGCTGCCCTAGGCGGCAGACGGCAACTGGGCAACAGTTCCTGTGCTACAAAAGTGCTGGGGCCGTCAGGAGGAAGAATAGTCAGACAGTCCGGGTCAATAACAAATCGGGAACGCGAAGCCACAAATCAGAACCAGAGGGATAAACGTAAACAAGCTGAGGTCAAACACGAACAAGTGCGAGGTACAAAATCAGAAGACAAGCAGGGGTCAGGAGAACAAGCCGAGGTCAGGTACACAGGTAAGCAGACAACAAAACAATAGCAGAGGTGGCAAGGCAGCCAGGAGAATATCGCAGACGCAACACTCAGCTTGCAGGGAGTTTAAATGTGATTCCCAGATACCACCCCTGTAGCTGATTGGAGCGGCCTCCAGGTCCTCCCATGGGCTGGTGCGACACGCCCCCTGTCCGGAGTGGCTGGACCTCTGTCACTCACAGAGCTTCCTGCAGAATGTGTATCAGGGTGGGGTCGCTGATCAGCTTCTGCAGAGCATTGCTCCCTGCAAGCCGAGCGCCGCCCAGCCCTGACAGATATTTAGCCAAGCCACTATCTCTCATCTGCATACAGCTGTTTCGGGATGTTTGTCCCTCATCAGTGCAGAACAGAGCAATACTGGCTGGCTGTGTGGGAGGCAATGAGTGGCTCAGAAAGGGGAGCATCTCTCCTTGAGGCGAGGAGAGCACCAAATGGTATGTAGAGTTTGAATTGCCTTTTTGCCCTCTAATAAGCATCTGCATATCACAAGGCATTATGGGAAAGGAGCTAAGAAGCACAAGCACCCTCAATTGGATGTAACAAATCCTTAATTCGCTTTAGAGCCACAAAGAAAGCAAAAAGGATATTTAGCCAAGCCAGTATCTCTCATCTGCATATAGCTGTTTCGGGATGAGCAAACCATCTGGGAGTCAGGGAAAGAAGGAGAGGCATTTGAGAAGTTGAGAAATAAGCACTTTTCTGTAATAAGATATTTTACAAATGTTCTTATCCTCACTTGTTCTTGTGTATTAGACTCTGTAGCCCATTTTTGTTGCAAATTTGCAACAGTGGGGCACGATTATTGTCACAGTTGCACCAGAATTTTGCTGGAATTTGTGCCAAAATACGGACATACAATCTTTACAACCTAATGTAGTATATGTTTTAGATAGTTTCTGGACACTTCTGTGCTTTGTCTGATAAAAGGAGGAGTGACCTGGTTGAAAAGGTGTGGCTTCTCCCAAAGGGGCATGACTTATGCGCACTGCCCTATGCCAAAAAATGAACCAAAATTTTGGCGCCAATAGTGGTGTAAAGTAAGCCAACTAGTAGAAGGTGTTAAGTTAGACTAGACAGTCTAGACATACATCAGATTTATCAGCACTATCTATCTACATATCTATGCAAGCACTCATGTCATGTAAGGAGAAATGTTTAACATGTTTATAAGTCAATTCGGATGAGATATCCGACACCACTACTAATTTCCCTATGGAACAGAGAACTGACGTCGGACATTATATGTCCTATCTGATAACACTTTTGGGTCCCAAAACATAGGGGTAACGTAAGAAGTGGCGTTAGACAACACACCAGAATTGATGCCATGGCCAAATGAGGCCTGATGTAATGTGACACTAAAAGGACCCAGAGTAATGATAAACAGCAAGTTAACCCCTTAAGATCCCCCAAAAACCCTAACCCTAGTCCCAGTGTCAGACTGGTGCCTGGTGCTCACAAATAAAGTTGTTTATTGGGGCCTCTTAGTGGATTGATTCTCAAAGCTCATTCTACAGCTGCTGTACTTGACTCTTGTACTCTCTATCTTGCTTTCTATCTCTATCTTCCTTTTACTCCCTGAAAAGCAGCCCCAGACCTGCTACATTCAAAGGCTCATCCTGCTCATGAGCCTGCCATACCTGGGGGCCCACCAAGGGTTTCCCCTGCTCAATTGTGGGACAGTCCAAGCCTGTCTAGACCTAAGCCCAAATTAGCGCTGGGATTGATTTGTTGAAGATTGTCGTCAAAATATTATTTGGGTCTGGAGCTAATAGCTTGGTTGAACTTGATTGGCATATGTCTTTTTTATACCATACTAACTATAGTATCTTACAAAAGTAAGTGCACCCCTTACATTTTTGTAAATATTATGTTATATCTTTTCATAGGACAACACTGAAGATATGACACTTTGATATAATATAAAGTAGCCAGGGTACAGCTTGCATAAGAGTGTAAATTTGGTGTGCCCTCAAAGTAACTCAACATACAGCCATCAATGTCAAAACAGCTGGCAAGTGAGTACACCCCTACTTGAAAATGACAAATTGTGCCCAATTTGCCATTTTCCCTTCATTGTGTGATCTGCATTCATTAGTGTTATAAGGTCTCAGGTGTGAATGAGGAACAAGTGTGTTAAATTTGGTGTTATTGATCTCACACTATCTTATACTGGTCACTGGAAGTTCAAAATGGCACCTTATGGCAAAGATCTCGATGAGGATCTAAAAACAAGAATTGTTGTTCTACGTACAGATGGCCTAGGCTACAAGAAGATTGCTAACACACCTAAACTGAGCTGCAGCACAGTGGCCAAAACCATACAGTGGTTCAACAAGACAGGTTCCACTCATAACAGGCTCCACCATCATCGACCAGAGAAGTTGAGTGCACATGCTCAATCCAGAGATTGTCTTGTCAAAATAGACATATGAGTGCTGCCAGCATTGCTACAGAGGTTAAAAGACAGGATCAGCCTGCCTGTGCTCAGACCATATGCCACACACTGCATCAAATTGGTTTGCATGACTGTCGACCCAGAAAGAAGCCTCTTATAAAGATTATGCACAAAAAACAGCTTGCTGAAGACAAGCAGACTAAAAACATGGATTACTGGAACCATGTCCTGTGGTCTGATGAGACGGAAATAAACATTTGGTTCAGATGGTATCAAGCATGTGTGGCAGCAACCAGGCGAGGAGTACAAGGACAAGTTTATCTTGCCTACAGTCAAGCATGGTGAAGGGTGTGTCATGGTTCGGAGCTACATGAGTTCTGCCGGCTGTTGGAAGCTTCAGTTCATTGAATGAATGTCAACAAGTACTGTGACATACTGAAGCAGAGCATGATCCCTTCCCTCAGGAAACTGGGCCTCAGGGCAGTATTCCAATATGATCACAACCACAAAAACACTTCCAAGACAACCACTGACTTACTAATGAACATTAGGATAAATGTGCTAGACCGGCCAAGCATGTCTCCAGACCTAAACCCTATTGAGCAGTTGTGAGGCATCCTCAAACAGAAGGTGCAAGAGCACAATGTCTCTAACATCCACCAACTCTGTGATGCTGTCATGGAGAAGTGGAAGAGGATTCCAGTGGTGAACTGTGAAGCTCTAGGGACCTCCATTCCCAATAGAGTGCTGAAAAATATGGTGGCCACACAAAATCTTGACACTTTGGGCACAATTTTTCCATTTACACTAAGGGGTGTACTTACTTTTGTTGCCAGTGGTTTAGACATTGATGGCTGTATGATGAGTTATTTTGAGGGCACACTAAATTTACATTCTTATACAAGCTGTACACTGACTACTTGACATTGTATCAAAGTGTCATATCTTTAGTGTTGTCCCATGAAAAGATATAATACAATATTTACAAAAATGTGAGGGTTGTACTCACTTTTGTGAGATACTGTATGTATCTATGTTTGGGTTGAATTTGATATCCACCCAAATTTAAAGTTTAACATTACTTATAAATATATAGCATAGCATCCAATGTACCTAGAGAAGAGTCTGCCTGGTCTTAGACAGGATCACATATGATAAGCTTATATACACTGGCTGATATCCCTGTAAAATGTTGGCAACTATATCTCTGTGTCTCGGTTACTGATTTCAACATTTCCTGGGAACTGAGAGTTAAAAGGCAAACCACCAAGCCAAGTTTAACACAACACATCAGAAACAGGCGAGGTGTTGATAGAATCCGCCCAGTGACTCTTGTGTAACAGCTGATAACGTCACCCTGATAACAGATTCTATTGGGGCCATTTCATTTTTGGAATGTCAGATATATGTGGTTTAATAGATTTTGACAGTTTTACCTTATACTCTGTGTACTTTAATCACTTTTAAATTGAACATCTAAAGGTGGGACAGAGACATGACATATTTTTTCAACCTTTAAGCAGACGGTTAAATGTGGCTGCATTGCTAGTACATCATCTCTGCAGAAACACAGCTGGTGCAGTTTGTATTTTTATATAAAACCACAGAAAATATATTGTGATTACATTACGACTTACATATGACAAACTCAGCTCTGATACATTTGACAAATCCAGCTCTGGGATAGTCATCATTTGATAACAGAAACATGTTAATATAATATATGATGATCTTAGATATGTTTACTTGCTAGCTCTTCCCCTCCTTTTCTGTGTCTACCTCTTGGCAGCTAAGCCGCAGTGGTGAAGGTCAAATGATCCTGTCAGGTCTGGACTATGACAGGAGGTCATTTGCATGAACCTTTCTCCATGATAACAATGTAGGGCTTCAGGAAACTGTCAGTGGATGCTAGCAATGGGTTTTAAGCTGGTATGAATCAGAATAGCTTCAAACAAGAATGCTATGGATGGGTTTCAGGGTAGGCCTGTGTCAGAAACAGGCCACACTGATATGATTAAGTGCTCCTCAGGGCCCGTGAGCCAAAACTATTATTAGTGTGTTATTTTTCTTTCTATGTGGTTGCAAACCTTTGTTTTTTTCTTGCTCTTATTGCAACTGCTTCATTCTCTCCAAGGTTCCAATATGTATGGGGTCTTCCTCTATATCTGAGGTCACCTTGAAACCGGGACAATAAAATGGAATCTTTGCAAAAGACGAATGCTGAAATTATTTAGGATTAAAGGTGAAAGTTTTAGGTAGAAAATATATATTGGATTGCAAGAAGATGAAGCCACTTCATATTGTTACATACTGTTCCTATTTTTCTTTATTGCAGCAACTACAGAAAAGATCACACTCCAATATATATTCAGAATGATGTCACAGCCATCTGTAATTTCTCCATAGACCTTCAACCTGATCTAGCGGAGTCCATTCTTCACCTAAAATTTGAAGGAGCTTCCTATTTATATTTAAGCCCCAGCTTTCTATTTTAAATTCTGTAATTTATTTCATTAAGGGTTTTCAGACACTAACATAATATCCTTTACAATAGACTTTGCAACATATGTAAATTTCAGATGGTTATCTATTGCTCAGCCATTTCTCTTTATAGATCCACCATGCTTATTGTTCTGAACACGCCCCGATGATGTTTTATCCTTATTCATGTCACAGCCATAGAGCAATTGCACTAACATCATAATGGATGACATGTTATAGTGGCACTACTCAACACATTAGGTGGGAGATCCATGGAAACAAAGGATTTGAAGGGCAAGTGTTGCAAAAATTATTGTATGATGTTTGGCCAATGGAAACCTGTTATTAAATATCAGAAAATCCCTTTACAATTAATCTCTAATACTTTAATATATAATAATAAGCAATTACATTGAAACCTCATATTGTATAGGTCATACCATCGAAACATTAAGGAATGGACATCATAAGAATTCTGAATGTGCCCTGTGGTATCTGGCACCAAGACATTAGTGGAAGATTCTGTTAGTCCTTTAGGTTGTGAAGTGGACGTGTTTTCCCAGCAAATTTCATAGTTGCTCAATTGATCTTATAATGGAAGAATCTGGATGCAAAGTCAACAGCCTGAACTGTTTTTTACTGAAAGCATGTGACATGGTAAATGACCCCACTGCCAGGGAATGCAATCGCATTATGTGATGTACTTGGTCTGCATTAACATTCAGGTAGGTTGTATATGTCAAAGTAACCCAAGGTTTCCCAGCAGCACATTTCCCAGTACATCGCATTGCCTCTGCCATCTTGCCTTCTTGCCACAGTGCATCCTGATGCCATATCTCACCTGGGTGTATGATGCCCAACTGGTTGTCCACACTTTTTTTTTTTTTTTTTTAAAGTCATTTATTACAACATTTTTTACTTCCATTGCTCCATGGCCCAGTTTTGATTACCTCTTCCACTTGCAGATTCTTTTTCAAGTGGGCAAGACACTTTTTCTTCATTGCCAGCATTAACTTTTTTTTTTAGCAATTTTCTGTTACAGTATTACTATGTGGAATCACGCTAGACAGGTGTAGTCTGAAGGAAGATGTGAGAGGATGCATAGTTCAGAGTTTCCACATGGCTCCTGCCATACATCTTGTATTATACTCTAGCAGAGTATCTTTTACTATTCAGATACTTACCCCTGTGGAACATCTTCGGCGGTTCAGGACTGATGTTGGAGGTATGACCCACCAGAAATAGGAGCAGAAAAAGGTAGCCGCTGTGGGGAGCAATGCTTCCACCATAGCGCCAACTTGGCTTGGCACACCGCATGGAGGGCACATAGGGGATGCAGCAGCCAAGTGAGAGCAATTTTCCTGTTCAACTTCTAGACCCCAGCAACAAGCTGTCCATGAAGAGATGTCCAGGGAGAAAGATGAGTACTCTTCATAGATGTACAGCATGGCAGCCTTTAAAATAACAAGGAGAATTCCTAGTGAGCAGGATGCACAAATACTGCCTTCCCTTTTCAATGGGGGTAGACGGCTGGAGGTATGTGCCTAAAGAATGGCTTACTCTGGAGAGGAGGGAGATGCAAAGTATTTTAGCAGTCACATTAGGTAACACTGTCCTGGAGATTTTAACCCCTCATATGGATGATATTTAAGGTGATATGGCCTATGTACAGCAGGACATCCGTAAAATCACTAAGAGAGTTATGGCAGTGGAGAAGAGAGTCACCATGGTGGAAGATCAGATAACTTCTTTGTCTAAAAAAGTTGAACCTACTACAAAAGATGTGACAGCGATATATACTAAGTTGGATGACTTAGTCACGCTGCAATAATGTAAGAGTGGTGGGAGTTGCAGAGAAAACAGAGAAATGTGATCTGGTGGCATCCTTTGAGACTTGGCTTCAGAAAGTAATAGGTGCTGACAGACTTTCCCCCTTTCTTTGCTATTGAAAGGGCATATAGAATCTCAATTCTCACCCAGCCTACATGAGCCCCATCAGGACCAATCAACCTTAATCTCTTGCACTTCAGAGACAGAGATACTATATCATGTGCTGCACATGACAGAACTGATTTTACTATTGATGCCTGCAAGCTTTCAATGTTTCCTGGCTTTTCTAGTGTGGTGCAGAGGGTGCAGTTCCTGGATATTAAAAAAAAGTTTGATGTAACGTTCCCTTTATCCAGTAATTTACAGATTTTATTCCTACAACTCCTGTCTCAAACATTAAACTCATTCTCAACATCCACAAATTTACCAGTATATCCAAAACTTTTTATCATTTTTCCATTTTCTCCAATTGCTTTGTGGAGACTTATGCCATCCAACCTGACCTGGTTACCCAATTCAACTTCAGGTGACTTGTTTGATTTTAAAGTACTTCACAATTTTTTCCATTGCAATGTACTTAATCTATCCATGTTGGCACCGATCCCAGCTTGATTTATCCAACACCCAACCCTTACTATGTACAAGTGCTATTTCCAATAATATATTTTAGATTACGGTCTCTAATAAAAATAATCTTGAAACTGTCTATCAAGCAAATCAAATGAATGGGTCTACAGATGTCTAATTGATTGTTTCTGTGTAAATATATCTGTAATAACTTGATGGATACAAGAAATAGTTGTTCAAGATCAATATTTTCATTCATGTGCAATCTTTCTTCAAGTTAATGTACAGGTTTTGGATAAAAAGGAGAAAAAGTGCATATGAATAATAGGACGGCAGACCAGCATCACGTTGTTCGGTATAGTAAATTACTTCATTGATCTTTGAACTTTAAAGCCCTTAGGTTAAATTTTGGATTCAATTCACATGTGAAAAGGGATCAAGGGGTTTTTTACTTCAAAATTTAGCACATTTTTGGGGTTTAGTTTTGACAGAAGTACCCACAAAGTTTCCCAAGGGATTTATTTTAAAAACAGAATTTTTTTCCCTTTTTTATGTTTGGAGGCACACCCTGTTGGCCCCCCGTTTTTTTTTAAACTTTTGGCCCCCCATTTAAACCCCCAATGGCTGCTTTTAATGTTTGACACCAAGCAGACTACATAAGAAGACAGATTTGGTGGGTATATTTTTGTAAAAAAAGAGAAACCCATAAAATTGCCCAACCTTTTAAGTGCTCCTGTTCTTTTCTCTGTGTGGAATGTTACAAAAGGCAAACCCCCAGGGGTTAGGGGGGAATATCCCCCTCTCCCCTTATACAAAGGGGTTTTATAATTTAATTAGAATGCTTTCCTTAAAAATTTTGGCAATGTCAAAATTTCAAAAACAGACTTTGTTTTTAAAAAGCCCCCCCCTTTTTAAAAAATTCCCGGCTTAGGCCCCAAAAAACCGCTTAAAAACCCTGGGAGGGTTTTTTTTTTCCAAAAAATTTTGTGTGCTTAAAAACGCTTTAAGGATAAAGGGAAATTCCAGGGGAAAAAGCGGGATAAAACCCGGTTAAAAATTCCGGTAATTTTGGAAAAAGTGAAAAAATTATTCCCGATTAGAGTTTGGGGCATTAAAAATTTGGGGAAAATTGGAGGGTTATAAAAAAACCAAAAAAAAAAAAAAAAAAAACTGAAAAAATTTTTCAAAAATTTTTGGGCCATTTAAAAGACAAGCCCCTTTTTTAAAAGTGTGCACTTTTATTGTTCTGTAATCCCACAAAAATTGGGCATTGAAATTTTCCATTTTACCCCAAATTATTTTCCCCGACACCTGTCTTGGGGGAAACCTGGGAAAAAAATTATGCCCTATGAAAAACAATTTCCCCCTAAAATCAGGGGTTTAGACATTTTCTCTAAAATCCCAATTTTTTTTAAAAAACCCAAATTCCCTGAAATGAAAACCAATGAAACTTTCCCCCTTTAAAAAACCCAGGCTTTTTTTTTTTGGTGAAAAACGTTCTTTTTCCCCCTCCCCCTTCTGAAAGCCAAATAACTTTTTATTTTCCCCACCTAATTGAACATGAGGCTTTTTTTTTGCGGGAAAATATGTATTTCAAATGGGGGTTATCCTTTTCCTATAAATTTAAAATGAAAACCCGCAAAAAAATTCCAAGGGGGGAAAATTGTAAAAATTTTTTTTATTTTCGCCAGTTTGTGAGAATTTTGTTTTTTCCCGGGTTCATTTTGTAAATATAATGGTTATCTGTATTTAACAGTTTTTATGCACCCGGCAATCCCAAAAGTAGGGTTTTCCCGTTATTTTTTTTGGTACCGTAAAAAAAATTCCAAACTTTTTCTATTTTTGAAATTTTGCGCCAGGGCGCCATTTTGTGTGACCAATACTTTTTTGTACAACACCTACGGACGTCATTTGGGGGAAATTTTTGGGGCTGAATGTACTTTTTATCGCTGCTTTTTGGAAGCACGACAATTTTGTCTTTTTATTCCTTTTTTTCATGACGAAAAATGACCAAAAAACGCAATTTTTTGGCTTTTGGGAAATTTTTCTTTTCTTTTACGGGTTCATGTACGGGATAAATTTGTTATATTTTTATAGACGGCTTTTTGGGACCGGCGTACCAAATAGTAAATTTTTTAAATTTTTAATGATTTTTTTTGTAAAAAGGGGAAAGGGGGGGTGATTTGAATTTTAAAATACTTTTTTTTGTACTTAAAACTTTTTTTTTTTTTTTTTTAACTGTAAATTGAGGCCACCTATGATACTTCCCAAAGGGGCGCGATTGTTAATAAACCTAATGCATTGAAAGGCAATGTTTTAGGGTGTACAAAGTGGGGGTTTCCCCCACTTCCTGTTTGCGGGGGAAGGGGGCAAATGGCCGGGGTAAGTGAGGGGGAGCCTTCACAAGGCTCCCCACCCCCATGCCCGGGTTGCGATTGGCGCGGGCCCCGGTTCCAATGCCGTACCGATCGGTGCGGGGGCACCGACCCGGCGTTCTTTTAAAACCCCGCAGCCATTTTGGCGCGGTGTTAAAGGGGAAAACAGCGCCAGGGGCGGAGCCACTCCCGGGCGCTGTTACTCCCGGGTGTTAGCGGTGATTTGCCGCTAACACCCGGGGGTTTTTGGGGGGGGGGGGGGGGTGTCGCGGCGGATCCCCCCCCAAAGCCCTTGGGCCCCGGGGATTTAACCAAAACCCCCCCGGGCTTAAGGGGTAAAAGGAGTTTTCTCAGCATCGTTTGCCGCCCAAAAAGAAGTTTCCCAATAGGGCCCAAAACTGGGGGTGTTCATGGATAACAGTTTACCAGCTTTACCCTGACAATCGGGAAAACCTTTAAACAAAAGGGACGGGGCTGTGAGCATGAATACAGTGCCCCCTTTCTTAAAAAGTTTGATAATGTATAGAATTATTTTCTTAAACTTACCTGTCAGTCCATCTTAGGGGCCCCCTTCTCCCCTGCATTTTAACTAATCGTAACAGATGTCTGTTTGGTTGAGGTTACCTAGAATTGGGGCACTCAAAAGCAATACACAATGCCTTATCTCATGACTAAAGAAAAATAAAACAAATCAATAAATTTAAAAAAGTTTTAGTAACCTTCTTAGTCGAAAACTAATCTTTGTAGTAAGAAAAAACTCTTTAAAAGGTTCAACTAAAAATAGATAGAAAAAATTTTTTTTGGACAAACAGAAGGTAGTAAGACAGTTCTTTTTGCGGCATCACCCAAAAAGAACAATTGGAAACAAGAAAAAAATGAAAACTGACCAAATAATCCCCCTAATCTCTCTCAAAACCCTGTCTCTGTCATTTCTAACAATCAAGCCCCTGACCTATTTACCCTGAAACAACTCATAGAATCCGGTTTCAATTTACCGATTTAAAACCACCTTTTGTCCAAAAAAGTGGCTAGGAAAAACCCCCTTTAAAAGCAAGGCAAAAAAACTAAAAACTCAAAAGATTTCTCAAGAACTAAAACAAACTCCATAAAGCAAGGCTAGGAAAGAAAAAAAGTAATAGAACTCTAGAAGTTAATATAAACACTTAATAGATTACTAGACAAAGTCTCAAAACAGAACAACCTCTTAGAACAAGCACTAAAATTCACAGCAGGTTACCTAAACCAGCAAGATTTATAAAGAAGTTAACAATTATTCAATCCTCTCTAATGAATTCAAAAGTGCGTTACCTGGTGAGCTGACCTGCTCCAAAAGTTGTTTGAGGTGGTTACTTAACAATCATCTTACAAGAGATCTAATATAAAGAAATAAGAAATGTATTTTAAAAAGGTTTTCAATGCCTAAATTTTTGCAATACACTGGTTTTCTATTCACCCTTCCCAAAAAACATAGTTTTATTTTTAATTGTCATACTCATAAAATAACTTTTTTCTATTGTGTATTTGCAATGGTGCTTCTCCTAAACCCCTCTAATTCCCCATCAAACTTGGAAATATGTATCTGGATTTGGAAAGGGGTTAATGATTGAAATCCAATACAAAACCCCCTTGTGGATATTTAGGTATAAATAAAAATGAATATTTTTAAAAAGGAAACCAAACAATGTTCTTATATGTCTGAAGTTCAATAACATTTTACGCTGGGAATGTGTATTACAATGTTTTTTTTCTTTAATTTTACTATTTAGTGACCACTTTATAGTGAACATTAAAAAACTTTTTGCAACATAAAATCAGCTGTGTAATAACATTGTTTAATTTTTTCAGTTTCCTGTGTGGTTATTTAAAGGGGGGGGTTTTTGTTTTATTAAATTTCTTCAGAATAAAAACAGGAAACAAAAACTTTGAATTGGATTCTTAGAAAGCTGCCCCTTGTTTTTCACATGCCCCCTTTTCTTTTGTTTTTTATTTACCCAATTCCCTGTGGGTCGAATCCCTTCCTTTTCAATTCACTAGTGAAGCCTCTTTTCTTTTTACACCCCTGGGGCAATTCACGGGGTGTGCTTGACCAGGTTTTGGGGGCCCTGCAATTTCTGTTCCACACCTAGCAGAAAAAAGACGCCGCAAAATTTTCAATAGAAAAGTGACAGTTTTGTCCCTGTGCCTAACTCTCCTGCATACACGCAGATCTGTGCCGTTCTTAGAAAGCTGTAATACATCTCCAGCTGTGAAAGATCAGTGCTCAGATTAGATTGAATGCAGCCTGTGGTATGTATAACAGCTCTTATAAATAAGACTGAATGGAGAGACACAGTGATATGTGGACTCAGAGGAGGGGAGGGGGGGGCAGTCTCAGGCCAGCAGTGAAGGGGGATGATGTCATCCAGCTGGGAGGGGAAGAAACGCCCCTGCATTCACAGAGCTGAGAAGCTAAGAGCAGTGTGAATCAGCCGAAGTAAGGAAGCGATACATCCCCTTTAAGTAGTTCTTAACTAGGCTTGTATTACTAATACTGTTTATCTCTGGGGGGAAAAATATGATCAGACAAGATCCTATTCAACCTGAATCATCCTAATTGCTCCCACTTGCAGAAGACAGTTGGATCTGCAGCCTCTATAGACTTACATATCTGATGGATCATACAGGATGTGTTGGGATCCAATTACACAAATGTTATGGCCTAAACAACTAGAGATAAAGTGCAATGGGTTGTAATCTTTTTTGTAATTCAAGGGGTTAAGAATATCTACTTTTTATCTTCTCTGTTCATTTCTAGCAAGGGCAGCATCTGCCACTGGAGCTTTAGGGTAAATGAGGTTTTGCCTGGTTAAATATTTTTCTTTCATTTTTTTGTTGCATTAAGCATTTTATATGTATTTGTACAGAATCCCATTCAAATGGAGCACAAGAAGGCATACATTAATTAACCACCATTTGTATTTGCACTCACGAGTCTGATCAAATCCAGGCCTTTTAAACAAGACGCAGCCTCCCATGCACTTGGTTACTGTAAGACATGCAGAAGATGATTTTCTTTTGTTCATGGATAACGGTCTGTGCTTAACAAAGTTGATTCAGGGCTTCTAGCATTAGGTGCATCCCTTTTGGCAGCATTTGCAATTTTAAGAAATGAGACTGGGTTCTTCACCTATTCATTGCCAAAACTGGAGTGGTAATCAGGAAATTTATGGCCTTGAAACTAGGATGCAGAATCATTTTATACGGGGGGATATGGTTAATTTAGGCTGGAATCATATGTGCAATTTTGATACAGTTTTTGAGACAGAGCCAGAGGTGGATCAAATAGGACAAGTAGATAGGTTAGATTGATACTTTCTTCAGTTTTGTATACATTCTTGCTTTATGCTTAAAAATTTCAACAAAAACTGCATGTGTGACTCCAGCCTGTGAACCCAAAAACACACCAGAAGTGAAGAAAAACACTATAAACCACACTTATATCCGTGAATTCACATTAAAAATTATCAAAATCCCCAGCTAGCAATAGTTAATCAGTAACATGTCTCATAGTTTCTCTGTAAAATTTACTTTAAGACCAGTTTCACACTAGCACACTATAGATGCGTTTGTGCACCCATATTACAGCTAAGTTTCTTGGTCTGACCTTAGTTTAATCGTTTGAACTGACAGCATTATTGATCCCAAATATCCATAATTGTGAAATGCATCATGAATAAAAAAAAAAAAAAAAAAACTTCATTACGTGCATGTGCAAAAAATACTTTAATGTAACCAACAACATGAAACCAATATAAACAAACAAAGAATGGAGTCATATCTCAATAAAAATTACAATATTTTATTAGATCCAAAAATTAAAAGGTGAAATACAAAAATAGAATAAGAAGACAACCAAAAATAAAGGGACAGACAGTGGTAAATAGATGTCGAAAGGATACCTATATGTATGACTTTAAAGCAATGTTCACACGCCTTATTGCCGACGTAATTGCGGGGACGGATTTCGCCCTGCAATTACGTCGGCAGACGTGCAGTGGGGGCGAAGGGCCGGCAGCTCGCCGGCCCCATAGACACTGATTATTCACGGCGCGTACGCGCCGTAAATAATTCACATGTCACTTTCTCCCCCCGCAGCGGATTCGCCGAGCGGGGAGAAGAGACGGAATCCATAGTTCTCTATGAGAACTGTGGATTACCGTAGTTACTGGGACGGATTGGAGCCGTACTGCAGCGCAAATACGGCGCGCAGTACGGCTCCAATCAGTCCCAGAATAAGCCGTGTGAACGAGGCCTTAGTGTCAATATTACACAAAAAAATGTGTTCACTAACATTGTGTGTATATCTAAACCCTAATAGTGGGATACGGAACAGTGTCCAACATACAAAATCACAAATCATAAAGCTGTTAACTCAATTCCATAGAATGTCAGTTGAAACATATAAAGCACCCAAAATACTGATCACCAAAAGTGCCCCTAACAACATCCAAGGGGTCAAAATACAGGAAGTCCAAACAAAACTATCTCTAAGACTTAGAATAATACATTATTTACCCATGTTGGAAAGGGGGTGGATACTCCCTTCCCGACGCGTTTTGCTACGATGGCTTCTTCAGTCAACCAATGTGAAAACACTAGTCTCCTGGTGACAAAAATTCTTTGTCCCATTGGGTTTTCCCATCTGGCTAGATGATCGTGTGTGCTGGATTCAGTCTGGATTCAGTTCCGTGTGGCTGTGATCAATTTTAAAGACAATATCCAAGCAGGAGGCCTGGCTACTAATGTGAGCTATCAGAGCTGTATTTGCCATGAGAAGAAGCTCCTTTGAGGAGGCATACAGGAATATTTAGTAATTTTATATAAATGGAGTGAAAACAAGATTTAACATACTTCTACATAGGGGAAATTGTTTTGGTCTAAGACTTTCCTTGTTGCCCATAGTAACCAATCAGAGCACCCCTTTCATTTCATATAGTGCTCAGAAAAAATGAAAGGGGCGCTCTGATTGGTGCCTATGGGCAACAAAAAAGTCTTAGACCAAGACAGTTTTAATACATGTCCCCCTAAGTGGTACAGTTTAGTGACAAATAATAACTTACAAGCTGCCAGGATGAACAGTGTGTTTCTCCTACATTTAAACATACCCAGGTCACAGTGTCACTCAGCAACTATGTGCTCTACAGGCACATGGTTACTAAGCTCCCCGTGTTAAGTAAGAGAGGTTAGATAACAGAATAAGAAGCAAGTTCCCATCCTGCTAAGACAGGGAATGGTCAGGCCACTGTCTATAGACACAGTTAGTCTGTAACCTAGGAATTGACTGTAAACAAACAAAAGAAGATACTGCTTTATCCTAAACCCCTTGATGACCATGCTGCCTACAGGGGGGGGGGGGGGGGGGGGGGGGGGGGGGGGGAGGGGAGGGGATGGGTTTGCAACTGTGATAGGAATGGAACTGTAGTTAGCAGCTCTGTTCCTAAAGAAGTCTCTGTGATCTGCAGGGACCAAAGGAAGCCCCGGTTTCCCAGTGTTTAATGGAGTAAGGGAAATATCTATGTAGTCAGCCCTGAGGACCTAGAGTAGCCCCAGGGCTGTCTGCCTAGTAAGCCTGCTCTCACTATGTGTTGCCCTGACTGTGGCCTGTGTCATACTGATGCATACATTACTAAGTGTAAAAAAAAGTGTACAAATAGCTATCCCTTAATGGGATTACAAAAAAGTAAAAAGCATAAAGTGTGGGGAACAAAATAAATGAAGAAAAAAAATGTTATGCATATATTACAAAAAAACCTGATTATATTAACCTGTAGAATCAATTGAACATGTTATTTAGTGGGAAATGTAAATGATGTAAAAAATACTTTAAATCACAAATGTAGAAGAACTCTTTATTTATGTTCATACTGCAAAACAAATGTTAACACATTTTTTAATAGGGTAAAACAAAAATTTTCCCCCTTAAAACCCCTCAACTTATCCTACAAAAAAACAAGTCCTCATACAAGCCCCGACCCACTAAAGAAGTCCAAAAGTTAAAAACTGTTTAAAACCAGGGAGGCAAAAAACAAAACTTTTTAAAAAAAAAACTAAAACTTTTAGCGGGGTCATTAGGCCTTTTCAGTCCTGGTGTTTAAGGGGAAAAAATTTAAAGAAAAATTTAAGAACGAAAGTGTTTGGTAAGAATGTTTTATTTACCGGGCTAAAACTTTCCCGCCTTTGGGATAGAGGGGTTTTTTCAGCAGGCAAAAGGGCTTCAGAGCTTAAAAGGTTTTTTAAAGCTTGACGAAAGGGACAAATAAACCAGCCCCCTGGGGCTGCTGAAAAGACAAAAGCACAGAGTGTTTTACTACCCAAAGGCCGGGAAATGATAGAGCAGAAAGGGGTAATTGGAAACAAGAGAAGTTTGTTTACAGAGCGGAGTTTAAGAAATTTTTAAAAAGAAAGAAATTTCAGAAAACTAATGATTTGGTAATAGTCTTTGTTTCCCCTTTAAACCTAAAATTTTAAAGCTAACACAATGAGGAAATACCCCTTTTTAAGGGGGTGCACAAGGGGTAAATGTATATGTACAGTATATTTTGTTTCTATAATAAACTACATTAATTTTTTGTGCTATATATTAACAAAGATAAAAAAAAGAAACAACTTTTAGTTCTGAGAAACTGAACTTTTAAGTGTTTTTTATTTTTTGGGAAGCAAAAAGGGTTTTTGGGCTGTTTTCGGGGGTTTCATTTACCCTTAGTAACAAAAAATGGGAACTTTCAATAATTCCCATATAAAATATGTGCCTCTCACACTCCAGCATGAATCCACCATGTTTTATTCCCAACATGTTCTTGATGGAGAAGGAAAAAACATAAATTTCTTTAAGAAAAAACCCCTTTCCCCTGGAGGTAAATAATGGGTTTAAATTTGGGGGATGTGAACTTTTTTAAAACTGTTAGTGTTTGGGGGAAAGATTTCCCTTTTTAAAAAATTTAAATCAAGCGGGAAAAAATCCCACCCTTTGCGAGTTTGCCCCCTTGGAAGGCTTAAATGTTCATGAAAAACAAAAGGGAAAGGGGAAAAAAGTTCAGATGTGCCTTTAAAAAGAATATTTTGGGGAAAAAACTGAAATGCCCTTTAAAACACATTTTCATAAACAAAAAAATAAAATCCCTTTGCGGATATAAATTAAAATGGTTTAAAATATTTCCCCATCTAAAAAACTTTCTGAAAAAAAAAAAAAAAGCAAGAGGAGTTATTATTTTGGGCGGGGAAATTGTAAAGAAAACTAAACTATTAAACCTGACTTTACACTTTATTTCTATATTTTTAAAAATTTTGAAAAAAATTTCCCCCTCGATAAAAAAATGTTCTTTTTTTAATAGGGGGTGGAACTAGCAGGAGAATTTTTTAAACCCAAAAAAAAAAAATTTAAAAAGCTTTTTTTTTTGTTTCTTTTTTACTTTTTAAACCACATTACTGGCCCTTTTTTCTTTTCCCCTCAGTGTTTGGAAGGAAAATATTGAGGTTTTTAAGTTAAAAGGTTTTAACCAATTTATTAAGGTTATGGCTTAGAAAAATAAAAATTACTTTTAGCACTTTGGAGATGAAAACTGCTATGACTATGACCCTTTAAAGCAAAGGGGGGCCTAACAAAGTTTCACAGGGCTTAACTGCGGGACGAAATTACGTCCCGAAATTTAAAACAGGTTGTGGGGGGCGGGGGGGGGGGAAAAAGCGGGGGGGGGGAGCGGGGGGCCCGGGCCTTTCGGGGGCCCCATAGACAATCTTTAAACCAGGGGCCTTATACGCCGGGGTAATTCACATGTCACTTATCTCCCCTCTCGGCGTTTTTCGCCGTGCGGGAAAGGAAAACGTAATCCATATTTCTCTAAAATTTCCCCGGTAGAGATCTTGGGCCAAAAAAAGAGTACATTAGACCTGAAAGGGCTGCAGTTGCTGGGGGCCGGGCTTCAGGGGGTTAAAGTGGGCTCTTCATCCTCGGGAGTCTGGCCTTGCCAAACAAAACCCCCAAAAAGGGTTTGCCATTTGCACGAATACTAAACCCCAAAACACTCAAAGCGGAGCTCGCAAGACGGTATTTTCCCCGGGGGCATCTTTCCGGGCATCCCCCGCCCCAAAGTGGCTCCGCCCGTGTGATTAACCCTTCGTTGTGAAACCTATCATGGTAACGACATCGAAGCTGCAGGCGGGGGAGTCCCTTCTGCCCGCGATTGGGGGCAGTAAACGGGGGGAAGCACACTCGCTTTTTAATCACTTACCCAAACCGCCCAAAAACGTTTTTTTTGAAAAGCATGGGGGTTGTCCAAAAGGATGTCACCTTTGTTTAAATTTGCTTTGTGGGCATGGTGTTTGGGACGTCCCCTTAGAGACCAGCCCACAGCAAAATTTGCTGTGTGCGGGTTCCTTTTGGGTATTAGTATTTGAATATCGCTTTTTACAATTCCCCTCTGGGGAAAAGGGGGAAAAAGTGTACAAAAGTTTAAAAAAAAAAAAGGTATAAAAATTCAAATACAAAACAAAAAATAAAAAAAAAAACACGTACCCCCCCTTTTCCCCCCTTTACAAAGCCAATAACCCCAAATTAAAAAAAAAAATAAAAAAATTAAAAAATACACATTTTTTGGTATGCCCCTTTTCAAACGGCCCACCCTATAAAAAAATGTCATTTTGGTTTAACCCATACGGTGAATGCCCTTTTAAAAAAAAAAAGTACAAAAATTGGGCGATTTTTGGGTTCTCCTGCAGAAACAAAAAAAGGAATAAAAAAAATCAAAAAATCACATAAAAATTTCCAAAGTGGTCCCAAATTTAAAAACCCTCTTTTTCCTCCCTTTAAAAAAGGGGTTTCCTTATTAAAAGCTCTGTAAAACAGAAAAATAAAAAGTTAGGGCTCTAAAAATTTTTGGGGATCCCAAAAAATATTATTTTCACAATAAAAGGAAAATTTTAAAAAAAAAAAAAAAGGGCTTTTCACATAAAAAAACTAAAAAAAAGGGGGTATAAACCGAATTTTCTTCTAAAACCCACAAAAGAAAAAACAAAACTTGTCATTTAAAAATTGCACGGTGTGTCCCTTTTTAAAAAAAAAAAATAAAAAAAACTCCCAATTTGCCTGTATTTTTTTTTAAAAAAAGCTCCAAAAACCAAAATTAAAAAGGGGAATCAGAGCATCATCTGCCCCCTAAAATGATAACAAGAAAAAAATAAAACTAAATTAAAAAAAAAACAACCCCTTTAATGGGTTTCCGGTTTACAAAAAAAAAAAAAAAAGTTATGGCTGTCAAAAAATAGGACAACAAAAAAACGCAATTTTTTGATAAACTCATTTCTATTGTGAAAAAGAAATTTAAAACCCTTAAAAAACTATAAAATTTTTATATATTATTGAAAATTTTTCCCAAAAAACATAGTAAATTTAATCCTTTCATTTACCCCCGTAGGGCAAAAAAAATGTAAAAATGAACCCCCAAAAAAACAATGGGGGAAAAACTGTGTCCCCCCCACTCCCCTTTTTTCCCAGGCCCAACGCTAAAAAGATATAAAGGAAACGGGTGCCCCCAAAAAGGTGGCAATACAACCCCCTAGATGTTCCATGAGTGGTTTTGAACCCAAAATGGGGGCAATTTCGGGGAAGGTTTCACCTGTTCGGGTATTTTGGGGGTTTTGCAAAGGGCGAACGGCACCCCCCAAAATCTGAGTTCCAGATGCAAAAAGGGAACCCCACCCCCTTGAAAGCCCTGCCAGGGGCCCAAAAAAACGGGTATTTTACACCCCCATTTAGGTATTGCCAAAATTGGGACAAAAATTGCATAACAAATTTTCGGGGGTTTTTTTTTCCCAGGATTCTTTCTAATTAATTAAACATTTTCACCCTTAAATTTTGCAGTTTTTTTGGAAAAAAAAAAATTTTTTTTCTTTTTCAAGCCCTAACGCAAAGAAAATTCGTGAAAAAACCCCCGGGGTAAATATACTCACTGCACCCCTTTTCCTTATATTCCTTAAGGGGTTATTTTCCCAAATATGGGGTCTTTTTGGGGGAATTTTTTTAATTTTTAGCCCGTTAAGGCATCTGCAAACCTAAAAGGGAGCCTAAAAAAAAAATCGAAATTTGAAAAGACCCTAGACCCTTTAGGTGCTCCCCCATTTTGAGGCTTGTGTTAGAGCCAAAAAAAACCCCTAAGGCTACTTTATGGGTATCTCGAAAACGGCGGGTTTTGGGGAATTTATGTTGATTTTGCATTACGGGGGAATTGAAAACCCTCCCAAAAAAAAAGTGAAATTTTAAAAAAAATTCACTTAAAATTTTTTTTAAATTTTCTTTTAAAATAGAAAAAGGTTTAAAAAATTTCCCTTTAAAATGTTTTTTCTTACAGGGATTTCCTTTTTTGGAGGGTATCAAAACATCCCAGACCCCTAAAAGCCCCCATCAAACTGGACTGACCCCCAAAAAAATCTATTTTGCAAATTCCCAAACCAGTAAGTTTCTACACTCCCACCTGACGAGGGGCAAAAAACCCTGAAATAGCTTCTGTATTTTAAATTTAAACCTGTTCTGGCTCAAATCCCCTTTTAATTTCTAGGGGGTCCTGCGGCTACATGTGAAATGAGGATAACTAATCCAATAAAAGTGTGCTGTGGAGCTCCCAGCTCTTTTCCCCATAAGCCCTTTTTTTTTGCAAAAAAAGTCAGTGAGGTCTGAAAAAGGGAAGTTTACCCTCAAAACCGGCCAATTTTTTGCTTCCCCTCCTCCCGGGAGATTTTTTCCCCCCTTTTTGGAAAGCAAATTTCGAAACGTGAAAAAAATTTGAAATTAAAAATTTTTAAAACCCCCTAAAAAAGGTTTCAAAAAAAGTTTAATTTTTTAAAAAATTATGTCAACCTAAAAGTAGACATATTGGGAATGCTATTTTTAAAACTATTTTTGGGGTGGGGAAAAAAAATATCTGTCCCCTTTCAAAAAGAAATTTTTGAACTTTTAAAATTGCTAATTTTTGAATTTTTTCATGATTTTTTTGATATTTTTCAAAAATAAAAAAAGGATTTTTATGGACAAAAATGTATTATCAAAATTTAAAAATAATGTTTTCAAAGAGAAAAATCTTGAATCACTTTGGGTAGGTTAAAAAAATGTCCAAATTTAAAAATTATTCTCCCATAAAGTGACACATGTCGATTTTAAAAACCGGGGGTCTTAAAAAAGGTCATTAAAATGGGTCCAGCGGGAAGGGGTTAAACTCAATTAAAAAATTTTATTTTAAAATTTTTTTTTTTGGACGAGGGCTTGGGTCCTTCCTTTCCCTGCCCAAAGAATTTTTTACACCGACAGTCCCGGTGTGTTTCTTCCGTGCACTGTCAATCTAAATGAATGGATTATGGGAATGTGGTGAGTGGATTTGCTGTTGCTTTGTCTGTTTTCTTTTGAATGACTGAACTCTCCCTAACTAATCCTTGGGGGAAGCTAACTTTTTTCTGTCTACTCCTATGACTGATATCAAAGTTTTTTTTTCAAGTATTGCTGGGAAAAATAATTAATTTAAAAAGGTTTTTAAATTTTTCTCATTTAGGGAGAAACAAAACCCGGGGGCGGTAGAGACTTATTGGGGCCTTTTAAACTCCTCGAAATTTAAATTTTTCCCCGGGGAAAAAAAAAAGTCATATGCGGCCCCAAATGATTTTCAGGGGTTTTGAAAAAGGGGGTTAAAAAAGCCCTGTCCCGTTTTTTAAAACGCAGGAACTGTTTCAGGGTGTTGCCCCTCATCAGTGCAGAGTAGAAGACTGACTGGCTAGGTGGGCGAAACAGCTGCTTGCAGATGAACAAACTGGAATGACTATGGTAATCTCTTTTATAGCGCAAGTCTCAGTGAGTCAGATGGAAATTAAAATGCTACATCCCTTAGAGGGCGGGTACAGCCTTTTCCCAGGAGGCCCTTTTAAATTAAAGCCCAAAATATTAAACCTTCAGTTTTTCAAGTTTTAAGGGGGAAGTTACTTTTCTCATATGCACCTTGTATAACTATATAAACCTCATCCAATATGAAATAAAAAACTATTCAAAAACTATTCAAATAAGCAACCAATACATACAAAAAGCTCAATAAAAGGGAACATCTGAAATGGTGCAAATATTTTTTTTTTTTTAGTACTTTTTTGTTTTAAATTTTTCCCTAAGGGTATTACCTAATTGTGATTATATACCATTAAATGGAGATGACATTTGAACCCTAAATTTTTTTTAGAAAAAACCTGAGGTAGGAAAATTTTTTGTAAAATGAAGATTGAATTTAGTTTCCCCATCCCCCTGTTCTTTGGGCATTTTCATGGCCATTCTCATAAAATTAAATTTTTTTTTTGTTATTGTCCTTAAAAAATGGAAAATTAATAAAATTTCAGCTAAGGTTTCTCAAACATTTTTTATGGGGTCTCCCTTAACAGAACCACATGGTGCATAGAAATTCCCACCATGATTAAAGCCACCCTTCCCCCCGGAAGTTTAACATGGGACCCCATGGCAAAGAACTGCTAAGCATCTGAAAAAAAAAAAAAATTGTTGCTTACCTAGGCTTTTAAGAAATAGCCCAAAACCCCCAAAAAAAGTTAAGCACGGGGGTCGAGACCCCCTACAGGCAATTTTTTAAGGGCCCCGGGTTTCCCCTTGAAACCAAAAAACGCTTAATGGTTACCCAAAGAAGTTTTTTTGCAAAGTGCTCAAAAAATTGAAAAACCCCCCATCTTTGTTCACTCTAATGCATTGTTTTAAACAAAAATTTAGTTTTTAAAAAAAAATTTTTTGTGCCCCTCGGGTCAAACACCCCAGGGGGTTTAAAGAGAAAAAACAATGGGGGGGCAAATTTGAAACAGACTTTTTTTACTTCTTTTCTGGGAGATAATGGGGCCTCACTGTGTGGCTCTGCGTTCGGGAAAGCAACACCCTAAAATTTAGGGCATTAGGGCGAAAGCTTCACCAATTTGTAAGGAGCTTAAATGAAGGGGCGTTTTGTTGGGGGTTTTGGGGGCGGGGACGCCCCATTTGAACACTTCGACACATGTATGAAGAGGGTCGGCAAAAGTTTAGGCGTAAATTTTTTCCTCCAACAGGCAGACCCTTTTTTAATTTGGTCTATCAGTCGGTGGGGCCCACTTTAGGAAACCCCTTTTTTGGGCGCACTTCACCCCCGGGATACATCAGGTGAAATTTTGAAATTGAAAACACGCAAAACGGCAGCTTCGGCACGCCTCCTTCAAAAAACAGTTCCCCCAAATTTTTTGGGAAAAAAAAAGTTGCCCTGTAAAATTTCCAAAAAAGATACCCAAAGGAAAAAATAACCCTTTAGCTCGCAAAAAAAAAACACCCTTTAATCAAGTTCCCTAGGTGTTTTAACAAAAAGGTTAATGGTTGCAGAAATGGAATTTGTTTACGGTACCAAAACATAACATAAACCGTACATGTTTAGTATTGCAGGATTTGCATTAAACTGTAGAATACATTGAATACATCATTTATACTGGAGAGTGAACACCATAAAATCAAAACTTCCACAAACATGACGCAAGTAAGTTTTTTTTCACATTGTACCCCACTTACAATTTTTTTGCAGTTTCCCAGTATACCCTATGGTAGAAGCAATGACACCATTAGAAAGTACATCCTGTCCCGCAAAATAAAAGCTCTCATATGGCTATGTCGGTAAAAAAATAAAAAGGTTATGGATCTGGGAAGGCAGGGAGGGAAAAACAAGTGTGATAAAAAAAAAGTTCCGTCAGGATGGATTCATTTACCCAATAGGCGCTTATGAAGAACAGTGTCAAAAGCCTTTGCAAAGTCTAAAAACACTATGGGCCACATATATGAAAACTGTCTAGGTCTAAGCCTTTCTCTGTTGCCCATAGCAACCAATAAGAGCTCCCTTTTCATTTCATGGGCAACAAGAAGAGTCTTAGACCTAGACAATTTTTATACCTGTCCCCCTATAAGCACAGCCGCTCCACTATCCAGGCTTCTACTCACCTCTTCATAAAAAACAGATCAGGTCGGTCTGACAACTTCTTAGTAAAATCATGCTGGCAATCACTTATAATATTATATCCAGCTACCTATTCCTGTATATAGTCCCTTATGAACTCCTCACACAGTTTTCCCACAATGAATGTCAAACTTACTGGTCTATAATTACCTGGGCAAGACCAAGAGCCCTTTTTGAAGATGGGAACCACATCTGCCTTGAGCCAATCTCCTGGTACTATACCAGTCACCAGAGAATCTCTAAATATCATGTACAGGAGCACAGAAATAACTGAGCTGAGCTCTTTAAGAACTCTTGGGTGTAAGCCATTTATGCCTGGAGCCTTGTTCACATTGAATTTATTTATTATATCAGTTGATGAATTAACATTACTGGCACCGCCTTCATTCACCATGGGCACGCCCACATAAGCACTACACCGCCCCATCAGCACTGGCACCGCCCACATCAGCTACTTTCTCCTCTTTTGTATATACAGAGCTGAAGAACCTATTTAGTAGCTCTGCCTTCTCCTGATCCTCAGTGACCAACTCCCCGTTACTGTTATTTAAGGGTCCTACATGCTCTGACTTTCATTTTTTGTGTAAAGAATTTCTTGGGGTTTGGCTTGCTGTCCTTGGCCACCTGCCTTTTATTTTGTATTTTGCTGATTTGATCACCTTTCTACAAATTTTATTAAGCTCTTTGTAATTTTCAAAGGCTAATCCTGACCCCTCTGACTTATATTTTGTGAATGCCCTTTTTTATTACTTATTGCCCTTTTTACTAAAGGAAGAAGCCATGTTGGATTTAATCTTAATCGCCTATACATGTTACCTATAGGAATATGTTTTGCAATATATTTCCACAAAGTATATTTAAAGGGAACCTGTAACATAGTTTATGCCCCCCTTGCTGAGGACAGCACAAGCTAGTGTCAGACCTGCTGTTTCCAGTACTGTGTCCCATATTCTGTAAAATGCAGTAGTTTCAGAGTATTTAATGCTTAAATCTGCCAGTTTTCAGCCAGAAAAGAGTCCAGCTTATTCATGAAAGATTTAGCTTAATTTATGACCCGCCCACCTGAGTCTAGCCTGTCAGGTGGGCGAAGCTAGCCTTTGGTGGGACTAACACCTGCTCCTGAATACGTTGAAGTATTTTCTGGCTGAAAAGTACCAGATTTGAGCACTAAATACTCTAAATATACAGCATCCGACAGAATAAGGGACATAGCGCTGGAAACAGTATATCTGTCACTAGCTTGTGCTGTCCTCAGCAAGGGGGGCATAACCTATGTGACAGGTTCTCTTTAAAGCCCTCCCATTTGGCTTCTACGTCATTATTTGGTAATAGTTGCTCCCAGTCTATATCCTGTTGTCACCCAGCTTTCCAGAAACAGTCATTACTAGGATATAGTTGAATAGATTGCAAAACTCCTTCACTTATGAACAAAACTGAGGGACCCCAGTGCAATAACACATAATACAGGTTTATTATTAATTATTTTTGGTGAAATGCCATTTCACTTTTCCGACCTATTGCACCTCCTGTTTTACAGCTCTGTCTGCTGCCTATCACTGATGTACTGTATCATACTATTATTACTATCATGGCAATTATTATTATGTGTGTTGTAGCTCCCATTCAAAGCAATGAGAATACTGGCACTGCCACAACGTCATGAAGATGTGCGTTCTTCTGTTCCCGTTGCCTGTTAATGTATTTGTAATTGGACAGCTCCGTATTACACAGTACAGTGGACTCATTGTGAGGTCTAAGAGTTATTGCTATTGTCTATAGTTTGTGAAGCTGGCGGCAGGAGGCTGTGAGCCCTTTGCTGCTAGTTCCTGTTACACTGCTATGAAAACATTTGGCTTCCACCCTGTGTCATGTCCCTTTCCTCAAAACCACTTGTTTCCTGGCCTGCTAACTGCGCTCATTGCTCCTGTCATATCAAAGATCACAACATGAAGTTCAGGCACTTCCTGGATGTCTCTTTCAGGGACACAACAATCAAATGGTTGAAGTGCTGTTAACCATGTCTCCACTGTTTGTCTGCTTGTACTATAACGGCTATCCTGCCAGGCAGCAAAGGATACGCACACACAGGGGTCTGGAACAACATCTTCAGCTGGATTAACTCTGTCAGCATGAGCAGCCTTTCAAGTGGGGAAGGATGGGTTAACTGATCTCGGGCTCACTTATTGCAAAATGACTTTTTATGATTTGTTTTCAGATGAAAAATAAAACATTTGTGCGATACTGTAAAACATGCAAAACATCTGCTAACTGTAACAACATGCCTGCATAATGATCATTTGTCTTCCGTTAGAAATCAATGTTTCTTCTACATTTATGCACTAAGTTGCTGAAAACATCTAGTAATTAGAGTAAAAGGCCAAGGTAAAGTGAATGTTTGACACTGTCCCGCATAAGCGTTTGTTGGGTAAATTAGAATCCATTGGGCTAGAGATAACAGTGTGTAATTGGATTAAACACTAGCTATCGGATCATACTCAGAGAGTGGTGGTAAATGAATCCTACTCTGACTGGTCCTCGGTTGCGAGTGGTGTGCCGCAGGGCTCAGTATTGGGTCCTCTTTTATTTAATGTATTTTTTTAACTATATGGAAGGGGCCCCAATACCTCGGTTTCGTTTTTTGCAGATACACCAAGTTATGCGGGTAGTGCAATCAAAGGAAGAGCTCATAAATTGCAAGCAACCTACACACTGGTATTTGGGGGCATCCACTTGCAAATGAGGTTAAATTTTTGGATAATTAAGGTTCCTCGGGGTAAAAAATAATCTACGGAAAAATTGTCCTAGGGGAAAAAATTGGAGAATGCTTGTTGAAAAGATCTGGGCGTTTTGTAGATCATAATAGAGAAACGCATGCAATGTAATCACTGCCTCTGGGGCAAAAAATTTTGCGTGTTTTTTAAAAAAGGCAGGAGGGGGAAAAGGGATGTAATTCTACCGCTGTAAAAACATTGGGGGCCCTCACTTAATATGCTGTTTTTTTCGGGGCCATTTTATAAAAGGAATTAAGAAGCTGAGAGAGTAAAAAGAGGACAACCAACCTCGGGGAAAACATGATTAATTTATAGAAATATATAAATTCCCTACAAAAGTATGGGAAAAATATTTCTAGTATGTCCCCCAAAAGGCAAGGGAAATTTTTCCCTTCAACAAAGAAAAAAGGATTCAATTTCCAAAGGGGAAAGGGTTTTTCACTTAGAACTGTGAATTGGGGGGAAATAGCTAAACCCACAAAAATTCCCCAATATTTCGGGCAGAAAAATAGGATAAAATATAATTTTTAAATTCTTTTATACAGAAAAAGAGTGTAGACCTAACACCCTACAAAAAACCCTTTTAGTTACTAACTATTCCCTGGAAAAAAAAACAGAGCACCCGCCCTAAAAAAGGGCACCCCCATACCCCCTATCTAGCAAAACCCTAAAACCCCCTTGGGACAGACCCTACACAAGTGCATAGAAAAAACCCAAACAAAGACACACAATAGAAAAAACTAACTAAAAAATACAAACACAGAAACCAAAAGTTTTTCAAAAAAACCCCAAACAAATGTTCCACAACATGCCCAACCGTTTCCCCAACTAATTAATCGGGTTCATCAGGGGACAATAGAACAAACACAAAATAGCCAATAAGATAAGATAAGAGAGACAATGCTCACGTCCCGTTAGTTAGGGTTGATAAAGAGTGGGTCCGATACTCCATATGGATCCACATAGGTATCCGGTTATACCGGTTCCTTGGTCGAACTCTTTCGGCTTTCCCCTATGTGGGATCCATATGGAGTATCGGGACCACTCTTATCGACCCTAACTAACGGGACGTGAGCATTGTCTCTCTTATCTTATCTATTGGCTATTTTGTTTTTTTGTTCTATTGCCCCCTGATGAACCCCATAATTAGTGGGGGAAACGCCGTTGGGACATGTTTTGGGACATTTGTTTGGGGATTTTTCTGAACACTTTTGGTTGCTGTGTAGTATTTATTAGTTAGTTTTTTCTATTTTGTGTCTTTGTTAGGTCATTTTGCTATGCACTTGTGTAGGGTCTGTCCAAGGGACGTCTAGGGTTTAGCTAGATAGGGGTACGGGGTCGCCCTTTTTTTCAGGGCGGGTGCTCTGTTTTCTTTTCCTAGTGGAATAGTTAGTAACTAATAGGGTTTTTGTAGGGTGTATCAGGTCTACATTCCTTTTATCTGTATAAATGAATAAAAGTTATATTTTATCCTAATTTTCTGCTTGAAGGTATTGGTAATTGTTGTGGTTTGAGTTATTGAGATTTAATACCGGGCTACGGCATCTAGGGGTACTCTTTCCCCTGTATATCCAATAAGAGTTTGGTGGTTTGTTTATTTTAATAGAATCTGTGGAATAGCCTGCCTGAGGAGCTGGTCACAGCTGGAACTGTAGACAGTGTCAAGAAAGGCTTAGATACCTACCTGAAACTAAAGAATATGAATGTGTATGTAGTTGTCACTTCAAGGGAGGTACAGTGAGCCCAGCCCGCTGTCCCTGCCTGCTTGATGTGCAAGGCGGCAGACGGCAACTGGGCGACAGTCCCTGCGCTGCTAAAGTGCTGGGGCCGTCAGGAGGAAGAATAGTCAGACATCCCGGATCAATATCAAATCAGGAACGCCAAGCCACAAATCAGAGGGATTAACGTAAACAAGCTGGGGTCAAGAGCCAAACGGGAGAAAGGTACAAAATCAGAAGGCAAGCTGAGGTAAGTAAACAAGACGAGGTCAGGAGAACAAGCCGAGGTCAGGTACACAGGTAAGCAGACAACAAACAATAGCACAGGTAGCAAGGCAGCCAGGAGAATATCGCAGGTGCAGCACTCAGCCTGCAGGGAGTTTAAATGTGATTCCCGGACACCGCCCCAGCAGCCGATTGAAGCGGCCTCCGGGTCCTCTAATTGGCTGGTGCAACACGCCCCCTGTCCATAGTGGCTGGGCCTCTGTCACTCACAGAGCTTCCAGCAGAATGTGTATCAGGGTAGGGTCGCAATTCAGCTGCTGCAGAGTGTTGCTCCCTGCAAACTGAGCGCCGCCTAGCCCTGACAGTAGTTATGTAAAATTCTGGATCATGGCTGGTGGAGGCTCTGGGGTCATAGATAGGGTCTCCACTGGAGCAGAGTGGTTCTTGTTTTGTGGGTCTCAGGGCATTACCAGTGGTGAGGCTGGACTTGAAGTCCTTGTTTCTTTCCCTTCATCCACATTTTACCCACCCTTGGTTGAAGTTGATGGACACGTGTCTTTTTTCAACATTACTAACTATGTAAATTAGGTGTTTTTGAATGCAACTTATGGTATACTTAGGGGTTATGCACATTGCTGTGTTACTTTCTGTAGTACTGATCCTTAAATGGGTGTTCCTATTACAGGGGTGTTCCCATGCCACACATAAATGGTATAGAGATAGGATATACTATCTATGTGTGATAAGTGTTGTTCCCACCTCTGGGATCTGCATTTATTTCAGGAAATGGCCCCCGCAAGTCTTGGCTCAGAATCAGAGCAGGTTATTCTTGTGCACTACTCTCTATATGGAGGTTCCGAGTACAGCTGAACACACTGCTTGGCTGTACTTAGAGCTACCATAGAAAAGTATGGAGAGCTGTGCAGCTGTGCGTGACCTCTTCACTGTTCTAAACCAAAACTTTTGGGGGCCTGTTTCTGAGATAAGTACAAGTCAAAGAAGTGGTACCCCCACCTATTACACATTGATGGCATATCCTGTCATTTGCCATCAGTGTGTGACAGGGGCATCGTTAGGCCTTTTTATCTGAGGCCTGTGCCTTTGTAATACTCTGACTAAAGGGGTTCTACCATGATAGACAATAATGGCATATCGCTAGGATATGCCATTATTGTCTGTTAGAGGCGGGTCCCACCTCTGGGACCCCAACTATCTCATGGGCCCCTGAAAGTTACAGCGCAGACAGGAGAGCAGGTCAGGTCGCACTTGCTCACTGCTCTGCATTCTGTTCTAGGGGCGTTCCGAGCAGAGGCAGGCACGCCACTCAGCTGTACTCGGACTGTCATAGAACAGACTATAGACTGTCTGTGTGTGTGGCCAGCTCTCCAGTCTGCACTGTGAGTTTTGGCCATATTTTTCACTCATGGTAGAACCACTTTAAGACTCGGGTGGCTGCCTACCTAATTGGGGAAGAGGGAGTATATACCTACCTACCTAACAGGGACATGTATATCAACCAAATGCGGGGCATTATACCTACCTAATTGGGGGATAAATACCTATCTACCTAACAGCGGCATATACGTCTACCAAATGGGGGACTTTATACCTACCTACGGCTAGATAGCTACCTACTTAATGGGTGCCTATTTACATATCCAATGGCAAAAGGCTACCTACCTATCTATATAATAAGGGGAACCACCTCCCTAATTGGAGTCTACTTTCCTAAAAGGGGTATTTACCTATCCATCTACCTAATTTGTAGTGTACCTACCTACCATATTGGGGGTATACTGACTATAAGAGGACATAAAAGAGAACAAAACTGGGTGCTCAAACAGAGGCTCTTATAGTTGTCTGGGGCTATTATTACAGTTTCAGACACAAGGGGTTCATTATTACAACTTGGGGTGCTATGGATAGGGAGTTTTTACAGAAGTTGGACATGGGTAGGGAGCTTCTGAAAAAGGGAGGTGTGTATGTGGTAAATTCTACAAGAACAAGTCATGGCTGGAAGAAGTCGTCATGGCGGTCTGGGCTGGATGGTGAAGAAAATGTCAGAGAAGACATCTCCTTTGAGTCACTGGATGTGACTGCACTGTAATTACTTAAATGTCTGCAAAACTCCTGTATGCAACTGGTAATCACATGCGGTGGTCGCAAGTAGTCATGATCTGGCAGTAGTATTAGATCCTTATGTAGTGGTATTATTGATACTGATGGTCTTGATATATTGGGCTTTTTAGTAACACTATGATGGTAGTATGTATGGTGGGATAGTTGTTCCATTTATAGGCATATTATTTCGTGACTGTATTGCTGTATTATTTAGAGGTATTACACTATAATAAATAGATGAGTGCTTTGAAAAGGCACATTTTTCAGTGCTGATTTTATTTTTACAGTATAGACAATATCTATGTGGAAAACACTTGAAATAAATGAACCCAGCCCCATTGAGCAAATAAATCCATGTCCTGAATGTTTTAGGCCTCTAACAATGCCCCTGATGTGTGAGATGGGAACCCACTTTTTATGATTTACTTGCTATAGAGTGCAATCCCCTCATGTGTGTCGAGATGAGAACCCGGAAGTGAAGAGAAGTGGATCCTGGGGAATTTTGGAGCTGCAGTGGCATGGGTCCCGAAGGTAAGTATCATTTTTTTATATTTTTCCTTACCCATGCCTTGTTTCATTATTATTTTATTAAATTGGACAACCATTTTAACCCTGTGCTGATATGGTGCAAAGAACCTCTTCTGTACCTCCGTGTACTTGCTGTATTTTCACATATATATGGAATCTAAGCAAAATAATAAAAACAAGTTTTATGTTCTAAGTAGCTATATTAAGGAAGTATTCTTCCCTAGAAGTTTTGCTTTTGGGAGAATACCATGTGTAATGAGATTACTCACTGTAGCTTATCATACTTCTAGACTCCAGTGCAAAATCATTAACAGTGCCCCCTATCTACCATGTGCCATTTATAATAATGGTGTCATCTTATGTGGCAGAGGGGCATGTGGGGCCCCTGAGGGAACAGTGTTCTGGTGCACCTGCTAAGGCTAGCCTTTGGTGGGCGGGGCTAACCCCTACTCATGAATAAGATTTGAGGGGTAAATGCTCTAAAACTACAGCATCTTACAGAATAAGGGGCCCAGTGCTGAAACAATGTCTGACCACTACTTGTGGTTTCCCTTTAGCAAGGGCGGCATAACCTACAGTCATATGAAAAAAGTTTGGGCACCCCTATTAATCTTAAGAATTTTTTGTTCTAAATATTTGGGTGTTTGCAACAGCTATTTCAATTTGATATATCTAATAACTGATGGACACAGTAATATTTCCGGATTGAAATGAGGGTTTTTCGTACTAACAACCCAAAATGTGCAATATGCATTAAACCAAATTTTGACTGGTGCAAAAAATTTTGGGTACCCTTATCATTTTATTGATTTGAATACTCCTAACTACTTTTTACTGACTTTCTGAAGCACAACATTGGTTTTTGTAACCTCACTGAGCTTTGAACTTCATAGCCAGTGTATCCAATGATGAGAAAAAGGTATTTAAGGTGGCCAATTGCAAGTTGTTCTCCTATTTGAATCTCCTGTGAAGAGTGGCATCATGGCTCCTCAAAACAACTCTCAAATGATCTGAAAACAAAGATTGTTTCAACATAGTTGTTCAGGGGAAGGATACAAAAGTTGTCTCAGAGATTTAACCTGTCAGTTTCCACTGTGAGGAACATAGTAAGGAAATGGAAGACCATAGGGACAGTTCTTGTTAAGCCCAGAAGGGGCAGGCCAAGAAAAATATCAGAAAGGCAGAGAAGAAGAATGGTGAGAACAGTCAAGGACAATCCACAGACCACCTCCAACGAGCTGCAGCATCATTTTGCTGCAGATGGTGTCACTGTGCATCGGTCAACAATACAGCACACTTTGCACAAGGAGAAGCTGTATGGGAGAGTGATGTGAAAGAAGTCGTTTCTGAAAGCACGCCACAAACAGAGTCGTCTGAGGTATGCAAAAGCACATTTGGACAAGCCAGCTTCATTTTGGAAGAAAGTCCTGTGGACTGATGAAACAAAGATTGAGTTGTTTGGTCATACAAAAAAGCGTTATGCATGGCGTCCCAAAAACACAGCATTCTAAGAAAAACACTTGCTACCCACTGCAAAATTTGGTGGAGGTTCCATCATCTTTGGGCTGTGTGGCCAATGCCGGCACCAGGGAATCTTGTTAAAGTTGAGGTCGCATGTATTCAACTCAGTATCAGCAGATTCTTCAGAATAATGTACAAGAATCAGTGATGAATTTGAAGTGACGCCGGGGATGGATACTTCCGCAACACCATGATCCCACACCCCGCACGAAATCTACGCAGGCATTCCTGCTGAGGAACAATTACAATGTTCTGGAATGGCCATCCCAGTCCCCAGATCTGAATATCATTGAACATCTGTGGGATACTTTGAAGCGGGCTGTCCATGCTCGGCAACCATCAAACTTAACTGCACTTGAATTGTTTTGTAAAGAGAATGGTCAAAAATACCTTCATCCAGGATCCAGGAACTAATTTAAAGAGCTACAGGAAGCGACTAGAGGCTGTTATTTTTGCAAAAGGAGGATCTACTAAATTATTAATGTCACTTTTCTGTTGGGGTGCCCATACTTTTGCACCGGTCAAATTTTGGTTTAATGCATATTGCACATTTTGTGTTAGTACAATAAACCTCATTTCAATCCGGAAATATTACTGTGTCCCAGTTTATTAGATATATCAAATTGAAATGGCTGTTGCAAACACCCAAATATTTAGAACTAAAAATAATTAAGATTAATAGGGGTGCCCAAACTTTTTCATATGACTGTATGTGACAGGTTCCCTTTAAGCCCTCAACCAGTTTGCTAGGATTGTGTAATACAGAGTATGTTCACTGCTTCAGTGAGCAGAATTTTAAAATTGCAAAACTGGAAACTTTTTTTGGGTATGATAAAAGAATAAATGTTTATCTAGTGGTTGTTGCCATGTGCTAAGCAGCACTCTGTATAATTCTTTATCTATCTATTGATTGATCGATTTATCAATTGATTTGTCTATCTATGTAAAGAAACAAGAACGAGTTTGCAGCACTCCCAATAGGAGAGAATTAAAACATAGGGCGACATGTATGAACAGGCTTTTCGCCTGTTTTTTGGCATAGCCTGCGCCTCCCGGGCCGAATCCCCCTGTCGGATGCAGGGATGCGGTGTTAGGCGCAGCGTTCGCCACTTTCAGCTGCGCCTCGCATGAAGGGGCGGGCAAGGGGCGCGGTGTGGGTGCGGTGTAGGCGTTCCGGTGCGGGACGCGGCGCGCTCGAAAACTGCGAGGCATCTACGATTGCGGCTCGCCAAAGCGCGGCGCAATGCAGCGCTCTGCAGCTCCGACGGTCAGACCTAGTTTATTTTGGTCTAAATGCTCCGCCTTGGTCTAAATGATTTTGATTTTGATTGGTCAAAACTTCTCCATAGGATATAATTGGTCTTTGTCGCTACTATTCTGATTGGTCAATTCTCCTCCATAGCTTATAATGGGTCTTTGTCGCTCCTATTCTGATTGGCTGGTTTATGCCGATCAATGAGAATAGCTTACAGAATTTGAATTACTGTATTTCCCGGTAATTCTCTCTATTGCAATTCCCGATGTAGCGCCGGTCTCGGCGACACACGCGTTTTTCGGGATTTAATTAATTTATGTTTACAGAAGGTTTCAGCTCTTTTTCAGAGAATATTTTACAACTAATAAAAATGATTTTTTTCATCATACTCCATGCCGCACGGCGCTGAGAGCCGAGATTTCATTGCGCCGATCTCTCCATAGACTACAAACGGAGAAGTAGCTCGCGCTCTGATTGGCTGGGATAGCCAAGCTCCCGCTAGTTCAACCAATCAGCTCTTTTCTGCATTTTTACTGTATTTTGAACTGTCCCGCCTTTGATTTTGATTGGTTCACACTTCTCCATAGGCTGTAATGGGTCCCTGTCGCTCCTATTCTGATTGGTCGAGATAGCCAAGCCCCTGTTAGCTCAGCCAATCAGCTCTTTTCTGCATTTTTACTGTATTTTGAACTGTCCCGCCTTTGATTCTGATTGGTCAATAGTTCTCCATAGGTTTTAATGGTTCACTGGTGCTCCTATTCTGATTGGCCGGTTTCTGCCGACCAATGAGAATAGCTTTCAGAATTTGAATTACTGTATTTCCCGGCAATTTCCAATATCCTAATTCTTGAATTAGGATATTGGAAAGTGATTTTTTTTTATGTAATTTTTATTTTTGAGGCTTGAGCTCTTTCTCAGAGAATGTTTTACGCCTTTATAAAGGCGATTTTTGATTCATACTCCGCAACGTCATGTGGAATGATTTCTCGTTGTTTTCTAGCCTGTCTCGCATCGGAACAGATTTTCGGCACAGTCCCTACTGCGCCTAAGTCCCGCACTGCGCCCATGTCCCCGCACTGTGCCCCACACACTGGTGAGGCGCAGGGAACTTTTCCCCGCATGTATGAGCGCACCTCCTCGGACGGCGAATATTAGGCGCAGCCCCGCACTGCGCCTCAGTCCCCGTACTGCGCCCCACACATTGGCGAGGCACGGCAGACTTTTCCCCGCATGTATGAGTGCACTTCCTCTGGCGGCGAATCATAGGCGCAGCGCCGCACTGCGCCTAAGTCCCGCACTGCGCCTCAAACACTAGCGAGGCGCGGCGAACTTTACATGGAATGTATGAGCGCGCCCCGACATTGACATAAATCAGGCACAGATTTCGCCGAAAAACCGGTGGAAAGGTGCGCCCCAACGTGGCGAGATTCATACAAGTCGCCCATAAAGTTTATTCCAGCATGTCCAAATGTAACGTTTCTGCTCGTAAGGAGCCTTTTTCAAGTGAGCCGAAACGCCGCCTTTGGACATGCTGGAATAAACTTTTAGAGGGACATTTATGAACTTGTCGCTGACTCGCCAGTTTGACCTGTTTTTAATAGTGTACAATCCAACAGTATGTACAAATAGGAATGCGTCAATTTTTTGCCGTGCTTTGAGCCAAACCAACTGTCGTAGCCCTGTTCTATATATTTATGAACCATAGTATGCCAAAACCTGGCACAATCTGCCTCAGACATGATACTTTTGAATGTGTCAAAGACGCAGGGACGTGTTACGCTAGGGTTGTGCAATGCGCCCAAATTGCACCAAACTGTAGTGCAAATCCATACCACTTTCAAAGGGGCATGGCTGATGCTACTTTTGGCATAGAAAGGGACACATTTATAAAGTGCTGTGAGACACTTTCTTACATACTGTTGAATCCTATACTACTAGAAACAGAGGTAGAACTGGTATCAGGTTCATACATGTCTCTCTATACATGAAAATGTCTCACAGCACTTTATAAATATGTCCCGTTCTATGCCAAAAGTAGTATCAACCATGCCACTTTGAAACTAGTATGTATTTTACCCCCAGTTTTGGGCAATTTTGGCGCATTGCACGACTCTAGCGCTTCACGCCCCAACATCTTCGGCGCATTCAAAAGTGTTGTGTCTGGCACAGATTGCATTTGGTGTTTGTTTTGGTGTACACCGATTCTTACATCTTTAAAACAGGGTTACGACAGTTTGTTTGGCTCACAGCATGCCAGAAAAAAGGTGCAGCCTCTTTCAAACATGTCACCCTTAGTTTTATTTTTTACCTATTGGGAGTGCTGCAAACTCTTTTTATGTTTATATACCAGGACCTGTGACTTAGGTCATTTATCTCTGGCACCTATTTTATACTGTGATTTGTTGCCTTTTCTATCTATCTATCTATCTATCTATCTATCTATCTATCTATCTCTGTCTGTCTGTCTGTCTGTCTGTCTGTTTCTATCATTCTATCTTCTGTCTATCTGTCTTCTGTCTGTCTGTCATGTCTGTCTATCTATATCTATCATCAACTATCTATCTATTTTTCTTATCTATCTATCTATCTATCTATCTATCTATCTATCTATCTATCTATCTATCTATCTGTCTGTCTGTCTGTCTATGTTTTTATTTATCTATCTATCTATCTATCTATCTATCTATCTATCTATCTATCTATCTATCTATCTATCTATCTATCTATCTTATCTTTCTATAGGGATCTTGTGAATATATTTCTCCAAAAAATTTAACAAGGTTTTCAAAACAGTGGAATGCATTATATTTATGGATTTCATTTGTTGTATCATTAATATTAAAGACCTTTCTTCATTCGCAGATCAATGACATTACAATTCAGATATTCAAGCCATCACTATTTTAAGCAGTCATACAGCAGCAGATGGTGTCATTCACCAGAATTCTTTCTCTGCATAATGAAAAAAGTCTATTTACCAAAGCAAAATAGAAAATGGAAGCACTATGGCTCAATGCTAAATAGCATGATCCTGTTAGACATGGGGTACAAAGAGCATGGATACTAAGAGGCCCATTGTAGATTTCAGACAAACTATTTACAAAACTTTCTTATGTGTTTTACATCTGCATCTTTGCCTTTGCCCCATAAATCTACCTCTTCGCTGCACATTAAGGGCCACATGTATGAAACAGTATTGGTCTAAAACTCACTATGGGCAAAAAATTGAGTTTTAGACCAAAACCGTTTCATACATGTGGCCCTACTTAATATTATAAAAAGGAGTAAAATATGAACCTTTCAATGAAATAAATAGAAGTCATGTCTGTCTGAGCATAAATCCCAATTATATTGAAAACATAAAAATAGGTTAATTAAACAGCTTTCAATAGAGTATGTTCACACTTGTGGGTAATGAGGTGATGTTGCAGAGTAAATGTCATAGAGGTCAAAGCTCCAAATGGCCACCGACCTCAGTTGTTTGCTGTGGGTTTCTGAAGCTGGATGTAACGCAGTCCCTCTAAACAGATGGAAAATCCTTAATATGCTTAATCAAATAACACTATTGTTTTACTTTATGAATAGTCAGAAATATTTGCAGCTGTAGAAAACATGTCAAAAACTTAAATGAGGAATAAACTGAAACTTTTCTAACCCTGTGCATTTCTCAGACAGGATCTGGTATACCTTTGGGACAATTTGCCATCATATCCATTTCCTCTCTGGTATATCATTGCTTCCACTTCATTGTTCCACTCAGCAGGAATATTTTGTATCTTTATAAATAAACAGTATTAGCTGAAGTGATGGATATGTTGTACCAGACACAGCACTAGTCACCCTGACACACCACAAATGAATGAAATATATCTACACAGGAAATAGGTTTATCAGTCATCTTTGTTTTTGATACAGCGTCGAAAACTTTTTTTTTTTCACCGTGTTTTCATAAATCCACAAATAAGCCATTTCTAGTGCAATGACTATGTTCAGCGAGGGAACGATTTATTCAAAAACAAACAGGCTTTATTGCTGACTCTTATTGTATTTACAAGAACATTCAAAATGATATCATTCTGTCAGACATATGGCACGAAAAGAACTTTATTACTCCTGTTCTTTACAATGGAAGCAGCTGGGAAAACCATAAAATAGATAATTCTGGTGTACATAACTGAATAGCTCCCTAGATATTTCAAAGGCTTTTGACATGGAACTGATCCCCCACAGAACTGAAGCCCCATGGACTGTCCCTTTTCAAGACCATTCCAAGTAAATATAGAAGAAATGCTATGCCTTAACTAAACGCGGTGTTATTCTGCACTTTAGCCCTGTAACAGAAGCATTACATTTCAAAAAACTCTCCCATAATTGTCACTTTTTTTCGTAGATTTTGAATTTATGTCTTAAGCAAATGTAGTTGGTTGAACACTCAGCTGCTGTCAGTGCATTTTAACCCTTTGAAATAGTTAATTATAGCCTTAAAAGGGCTGTCTAGTGGGAAAAAAGGTATCTTAACTGGGAACAAGGTGAGGAATAAATAAAAAAAAAAGTTATACAGATGTAGCAAAACTCAACATGACAGATAACACACTAAGTTATTATAGGTAAGAAAAAATAGGTAAGATATCTTGCTGCATTAAGTTATCTATGCCAAGTAATCTTTGCTGCATCTGTTCTCCAACTAACATGTCAGAATGCACAACCTGTGGTCTCTTAGCATAAATGGACCATTAGGGCATGTCCTCACGGCACAGATTTTCGGCTGGTTTTTCAGACATTTTGTGGTTTTGCAGACCGTTTGAAAAACCGTCCGCAAACGAGCACAACGGGGCTCTATGGAAAACCCGTGCAGCAGTCCCAACCGCACGGGTTCTCCGCCCGATGGTTTTTCCGCCCGCGGGCCGCCCGAATGAGTTTGAGCATGCACATTATTCAGTCCAGTTTTCGGATGGAATATGTGCATGTGAATGGGAAGGGGGAGGGCTTTTCTCTTCTCATCGTGGAGAAAAGCCGTCCCCTCCCCCCTCCTCCACCCCCCCACCGCACGCGCGGCCATGTGCACGGCACACAAACCGACCGGTATTTGTCCTCTGCCTTGGGGACATGCCCTTACAGTGGATGATCAGTCTGAGTCCCATGGATGTATAAGGGAAACAGAAAGGCAAGACTTTATTGGGCAAAAGAGAACTAAACTGGATCACATATTTTGGAGCACAGTGTCAGACTGGAGTGCCTAGGGCTCAACAATGGAGTTGATTCTTAAGGCTCATCTTGCAGCTACATTCTTCTGCCTTTTTCCCTGAAAGCAGTACCAGACCTGTCACGCCAAAGGGCCCATCAAGGCACTCTCCCTGCTCCCCTGCGGGCCTGTCCAAGTCTGACTGAGCAGTGTAAAAACATTTCCTGGGTGTATGCTTTACCATGCAGATAGGAGGGTCAGAATTGGAAGCAAGCAGCATAAATCAAAGACCCTTCCTATTAGGTGTTAACAGTTAAGTTATGTGGATCTGGGGGTAATGGTGTGAATGGACATTTTGTGCCCTACTAAGTTCATAGCTTCATGGCGGATATTTTCTCTATAGCAGAAGGACACACTTGTCTGGTCACCACTATTAGCTTGTTTTTGGCTCTTTTGCTGATCAGGCACTAACATTTCTAGAATTAAAGGGGTTTTCACACCACACAGATTAGTTCTTAACATGTAGGCAAAGGTAAATGAAGACTATTACCAGACACACTGCTGTTCTGATGTTGCTTTGTCTAAAAGATAAGGGGGATTTTATCTTCTGCTTGTGTACACAGGTTTTTCTAAGTTACTGACCACCTCTCATTGGCTCTCATTGCTCCTCCAGTCCTGTCTGACCATGTTGACTTTCTCCCCGCTGCATCTTATTTCCAGTACAGGAGCCTATCTCTGTTTCTGACAAGCTATAACCCTTTAGAGCTATGTATCCTTGTGCACTACAGTTTACAAACCTCAACCAGTCATGTCACTGTAATAGGAAAGGTGGAGTGTTGCCTCCTGAAACATCACAGGTGTGCTGCAGTGACTGATATACTGTCTCCACTTTAACTATATGAACTCCTAGCATGGACTCGTCTTGATCTTACAATGTACTGTATATCTACCCTGCTTGAAGATGCAGCAACAGGATTGAAACTTTTTTATACAGTTTTATATTATTGCAATACAAAAATACTATAAAGCATTTGACAAATTTTGTGCACATACACAGGGAGCAGAAATTTACTACATTGGAATCACTGCTATAGAACAACCCACAGTTTAATCAGGAAGTGTGAGTCTGCAGCTGGCTGAGGCTTTGTAAAACAGCATTGTGAGAAAACCCGTTTAAACAACCTAACCCACTCATTGACAGTCTCTGCTAGAATGAATTGGACTTGATGTTGTCAGAGGACACAGTTTATGTTCAACAACATACTTTAAAACTTTCTGATAACAATTCTACAATAGTATAAAAAGACTAAATCAGTTGTGCAATTCGATAGATAATTAGATAAAAGGGAACCCACATATGTCTACAACTCACTTAAATATGTAATTTGTTCTAGATGTACCAAGACCCAGTTGTGACTGTTATCCAGGCATACAGTACCCTGTGCAGTTCTAAACCGTACAAAATCCGACAGCATTTTGATATTGCTGAATGGCGGCAGGACCACAGTTTTGTGCAGAAGCCACAGTCGATTTTCAGATTTGCCGTTGGCCCCTTACAATTCAATATATGGGAACCCAACGGCAATCCGGCAGAATTCTGTGCATTATACAACATGTTGCATATTTTAAAACCGACACTAGAAAATTAGTGCTGTGCAGACTACAACCCAGATTTTTTATTACTGTGCATGTAGCACAGGGTACTGTCAGATTTTCATATTCGGATTCAAAATACTGAATATACCGAAAATCCAACGGAAAACCTGTGCTGTGTAGACCTAGACTACTATTCAATTGCTAACCTATCTCCCACCATGCTTTTCCTTTCCTCCATTATCTCACCCTCCATTTTCCTGACACTAATTGCCTATCCCCACACCCCTTCGCTGGGCAATGAGTTCTATATCTCTCCATACATTCTTCCCTCTCATCTGACTGCTTCCACCAACCTCTTTCCAACTATCAATACCTTCCGCACCAAACAGACCCAAGCAAACTACAGTCTATCCTACTCCCACCTGCTCACCCTCTCTCTGTTGCTCCTGGCTGCTTGGAGCAGATCTCCTAACCCAGGGCCTCCCCAGCACATTCCCACTATTGTCTCTAGCTTTCCTAACAGATTTACCCCTACAAACTCTGTTAACCCCTTCAACCTAAAACACATTCCCTTGATCACTGCTCACTCTATCTCTCTCCCTGGAGCTCTCTGGAACCCACGGTCTGTATGTAACAAACTCTCCTACAGACATAACCGATGCATCTCACACAAATTACTCTTCCTTGGCCTAACAAAAACCTGGCTGACCCCCTCTGACACAGTCTCCCCTGCTGCTCTCTCTTTTGGCGGTCTCCAACTTTCCCACACGCCCCGCCCCGGGAACAAGCATGGAGGAGGTGTTGGCTTTCTCCTGTCTGACACCTGCTCCTTTGTTCCCATTCCACCTCTACCTTCCCTCACCCTCCCCTCCTTTGAGGTGCACTTTGTCCGCATCTACTCCCCCTCCAACCTGCAAATGGCTGTTATCTACCGCCCTCCAAGCCCTGCCACCACCTTCCTTGACCACTTTTCTTCCTGGCTTCTCCACTTTCTTTCCACCGACATCCCCACTATTGTCATGGGAGATTTTAACATTCCAATTGATGCACACCTCTGTGCTGCCAACAAACTCCTTTCACTCTGCTCTTCCTTTGGCCTCTCACAGTGGACCTTGGAGCCACCCACAGAGGCGGACACACACTGGATCTCATCTTCACCCGCCTCTGCCCCCTATCTGACATCTCAAACACCCCTCACCCCATATCTGTGCAAAATAGAAAATGGGTATGCTCACCTGCATATGAATGCTCCTGGGAGGGATAGAGCCATGCACTACCACCGCCTCGTGGTGCACAAAAGCAAAAGAAAGTCCAGGTGCCGCTGCAATATCCACTGCCCAATAATGTTCAAGAATTAAAAAACTTTTATTAAAGATCCAAAAAAATATAAAACATGCAAAAATACAAGGACCCATGCATGGAAGAGCAAATAGTAGAAGTAGCGTTTACAGAGACTGACGCGTTTCGAAACCGAAGCTTCTTAGTCGTAGCTAAAGTAACAGATGACGTATGCTCATTTAAATACCGGTAAGTTCCGGTCACATGTTGGGAATTAACCCATGAGAATCGAAATACATAAAGTATATAAATATGAACAATTCTAAAAACCATATGGAATGCACATACATAAATACATCGAGTGGTTTGGAAAAAGACTAATAATAATACATGTTTGACATTTAACCCTTTTGTACTCTAGTGTCTAAGTCAAAAATCCAGCGGGACTCCCGGCTAAGTAATTTGCGATGCAAATCACCGCCCCGGGGGGAATGCATTACCTTTTCTATGCCTAGAAAAGTAAAATGGCTGACATCCCCTCCATGTGTCTCCAAAAAATGTTTGGAGACCATGGAGATGTTATTGATATTATTAATTTTATAGGAATCAGAGAGATGTCGTCTAATGCGGACCTTAAGTGGACAAGAGGTACAACCTACATACTGTACTTTGCATTGCGTACAGTTAACCAAATAGACTACAAATTTGCTATTGCAGTTAATAAACTTCTTAATGCGATAACTTTTACCTGTGGAAAAAGAAGTAAAGTAGTCTGAATTATGGCAAAAACTGCACGCCGTGCATTTCCTATGTCCACACTTATGATAACCCGTATTATTCAACCAGGAACACTGTAAAGTGGAGGCAGATCTAAAGAGACTCGGTGAGAGTAGGGAGCCCAGAGTAGGGGCTCTTCTTGAAACAAACTTAAAACCTATATCTGATGCTCCCTGTAATTCTTCTGACATTCGCAGGACTGGTAAATGTTTCTTAATAATGGAAACAATTTGCCTGAATTGCATACTATATGTGGTACTAAAAGTTATTGTATTGTCTGAATACTTAGTGTATTTATTGCGTTTTTTTGAAGATCCATTTTCTAAGAGGCTGGTTCTTTCCCGGGACAGGATTCTTTGACGGGCTGCTGCCAAATCTGAATCCCTGTAGCCTCTTTCTCGTAACCGCATACTCGCTTCTTCTAAATGTGAATTGAACTGCTCGTCCTCCGTGCAGTTCCTACGAAGTCTGATAAAGACTGCAATAGCAAATTTGTAGTCTATTTGGTTAACTGTACGCAATGCAAAGTACAGTATTTAGGTTGTACCTCTTGTCCACTTAAGGTCCGCATTAGACGACATCTCTCTGATTCCTATAAAATTAATAATATCAATAACATCTCCATGGTCTCCAAACATTTTTTGGAGACACATGGAGGGGATGTCAGTCATTTTACTTTTCTAGGCATAGAAAAGGTAATGCATTCCCCCCGGGGCGGTGATTTGCATCGCAAATTACTTAGCCGGGAGTCCCGCTGGATTTTTGACTTAGACACTAGAGTACCAAAAGGGTTAAATGTCAAACAGTATATCATGTATTATTATTAGTCTTTTCCACACCACTCGATGTATTTATGTATGTGCATTCCATATGGTTTTTAGAATTGTTCATATTTGTATACTTTATGTAGTACGAGTCTCATGGGTTAATTCCCAACATGTGACCGGAACCTACCGGTATTTAAATGAGCATACGTCATCTGTTACTTTAGCTACGACTAAGAAAGTTCGGCTTCGAAATGCGTCAGTCTCTGTAAACGCTACATCTACTATTTGCTCTTCCATGCATGGGTCCTTGTCTTTTTGCATGTTTTATATTTTTTTGGATCTTTAATAAAAGTTTTTTAATTCTTGAACATTATTGGGCAGTGGATATTGCAGCGGCACCTGGACTTTTTTTCACCCCATATCTGACCACAACCTGCTTACCGTCTCCACCATCTCCACTCCTCCTGCTCCTCCTGTCTCACATCTAGTACACCCCCGCAGGAACCTACAAAACCTTAATCCTCGCACATTCTCTGACTCTCTTGCACCTCTTTCTACCATATCCTCACTTGACCACCCAGACGCAGCCACTGCTTTCTACAACCACACAATCTCCTCCACACTCGACTCAGTCGCTCCTCTCACACACAACAGAACCCGCAAAATCAACAGACAACCCTGGCACACAGACTCCACCAAACAGCTGAGGCGAGCTTCCAGAATTGCTGAACGCCGCTGGAAGAAAACCCGCTCCACCGACGACTTCACCTCATACAAACAATCGCTACACACATTTAAGTCTGCACTCACTACTGCCAAACAGGATTACTTCACCCCTCTCATATCCTCTCTGTCTCACAACTCCAGATATTTATTCAACACATTCAACTCTCTCCTTCACCCCCAGCACCTCCTCCCCCATCTCTCCTATCAGCGGACGAGTTCACCACTCATTTCTTAAATAAGATCAACCTCATCAGAGAAAGCTTCACCACAAAACCCCCAATGCCCACCTCTATACCTCCACCATCGCCACCTCCCACCGTTACCCTGACACAGTCCCCAGTGAACACTTCCACAACCTGCTTTCCCACCGTTAGTCACTATAACCTTTCCTCTCTAGTGTTCAAATCCAAACTCACTACCTGTAACCTTGACCCACTGCCATCCTACCTCATCCCAGACCTCAGCACTGGTATCTTCCCAGCCCTCACTCACCTATTCAATCTATCACTAACATCTGGCATCTTCCCTTCCTTATTTAAACATGTGACCATCACACCCATCCTTAAGAAACCATCTCTCGACCCCTCCTTGCTGTCCAACTATCGTGCCATCTCATTGCTTCCTTTTGCATCCAAACTCCTGGAACAGCATGTCTATCTTCAACTGTTCTCCCACCTCTCCTCTAACTCTCTCCTTGACCCACTCCAATCCGGCTTCCGACCCCACCACTCCACTGAAACTGCCCTAACCAAGGTCACCAATGACCTAGTAACTGCTAAAGCCTCACGCCACTACTCTGTGCTTCTTCTCTTAGACCTGTCCTCTGCCTTTGACACTGTTGACCACTCCATCCTGCTACAAATCCTCTCCTCCCTCGGCATCATGGACTTAGCCCTCTCCTGGATCTCCTCATACCTCGCTGAACGGACATTCAGCGTCTCTCACTCTTCAACCACCTCCTCCTCTCGCCCGCTCTCTGTTGGTGTCCCCCAGGAGTCAGTCCTGGTTCCACTACTCTTCTCTATCTACACTCTTTGCCTGGGTCAACTCATAGCCTCACACGGCTTTCAATACCACCTGTTTGCGGACGACACCCAGCTTTATATCTCCGGACCTGATATTAACTCTCTTCTCTCCCAGATCCCAGACTGTCTATCGTCCATATCCTCCTCCTTCTCCTTCCGCCTCCTAAAACTAAATGTGGAGAAAACCGAATTCATCATCTTCCCACCGTCCCACTCCATCCCTCCACCTGATCTCTCTATCACTGTTAATGGCTACACTCTCTTACCGGTCCCACAAGTCCGCTGCCTTGGGATAACCTTGGACCTTGGGGCTGCAGCAAAAGTCTGGCGACTTTTTAGCTAAAAACTAGTGCAGCCCTATTCGCTGTAAATTTAAAACAGGCGCACTTTATAATGTGCTTGAGATCGGGGGGCGTGCTGGAGGCGTGTCGCACTACAACCGTATGAAGTTACACATTTATAGCTTCAGTATGGCAAATCCAGGCGTATTACTGCTGGAAAAGGCAGACCACTTTAAGGGTATGTTCACACGGCTTGTTGACTCTGTGTTGGGATCCGTTTTTAGATCCGTGTTTCGGACCTAAACACACATCCAGCAATGTGCAGTGTGATTTACATTGCTTTCAATGTAAAACACGCATCGGTGTCCAGACGATTGATCACCGTCTATCTGATGCATCTATCTGATCCGTTCAAGAATTGTCATGTCAATTCTTGGTCTGAAAGACGTAGCAGACGCCCTATTTAAACCTATTCGGTGCAATCCTGCTGCAGCCAAAACGCATCCAAACATGTACCTGCGTGGATGTGATTGATGCAACACTTTTGAATGCGTTTTTCAGATCCAAAAACTGATCCAACAGACTGTGTGAACATACCCTAAAAGTGGTTTACCTGAGCCAGAAATGTCACTTTGTAGCTAGATCTATGACCCGCAGTAGAACAGGTTAATAAATTCAGGCGCATTCTACACAAAAAAAGGCGTCTGGGCACCAAAATACATACACGTCGACCTAAATGTTTTACTTTTTAATATGTAAGCTCTGTAGATATTCAGAATAGTCTCATGCAGCTGAGTTACAAGTTCTCTGCTCCACTCGGTATCATGTACATGGTGCATACATGTCCATAGAGAGCACTATTGGCCACATGTATGAAAACTGTCTAGGTCTAAAACTCACTTTGTTGCCCATAGCAATCAATCAGAGCGCCCCTCTCATTTTTCAAGAGCACTATATGAAATAAAGGGGTGCTCTGATTGGTTGCTATGGGCAACAAAGTGAATTTTAGACTTAGACAGTTTCCATACATGTGGCCCTATGTTTTGGCCACATGTATGCAAACTGTCTTGGTCTAAGACTCTCTTTGTTGCCTATAGCAACTAATCAGAGTGACCCTTTAATTTAATATAGTGCTTGTAAAAATGAAAGGGGCGCTCTCATTGGTTGCTATGGGCAATAAAGAAAGTCTTAGACCAAGACAGTTTTCATACATGTCCCCCTAAATCCCTACATCTCCAGGACTTTAGCTATCAAACCTGTTACTTATTGTCTTTAGTTGCCCAAAGCAACTAATCAGAGCGCCCCTTTAATTTCATATAGTGCTCGGAAAAATGAAAGACGAGCTCTTATTGGTTGCTATGGGCAACAAAGAAAGTCTTAGACCAAGCCGGTTTTATACATTTCCCCCTAAATCCCTACATCTCCAGGACTTTAGCTATTAAACCTGGTACTTATTGTCTTTAGCTGCTTTGAAACATATGTTGATGATTCAATGATTTGAATGTGTCCATAGCTGCTAATGAAGAGAAACGCTGTAAATTGCTGGAATACCGAATAACAAACACAATGTGCTTGTGAAGTCAGTTATCCCAAAGTGACGTCTCTTGTATTTGAGACCAGTCTGGCAATAAACAATATTGTGGATGACACAGGGTCATGATGGACACAGAAGTAATCCCAGCATTCTGACAGGGTGGGTGGGTTGGGACTACTTGAAGTTGTTCAAGAAAGGACCTGGGGGAATTAAGAAGTGTATAGAGATATTGTGTATCATCTTACACAGCGTGCTCATTTTCCTGGGTGTAAGCATTTTCTCTTGCTGCTTGGAGAACTCACAAAAGCATTTGTGGAAAAGTTGAGAGAAGCTTAGCAGTAGCTTTTGTAATATTACTTTCATGTAGCAATATTGCCAAAGCCATGAAAATGGATATGACAACCCTCCCCACTGATCTTCATAAGCCTCTGCACAATATGAGTGGCATGTCATGTTGTTTAAGCATGGGCCAGTTAAATGTGAACTTGATACAATTGCAATTAGTTTTTAAAGCACCACATTGTAGGGTTTTCCTGTGAAGTATATCAAATTGCTTCATAGTTTCTCGGAAAAAGGAGCTTCTTATTGTCGCTATTTTTCACCTAGTTAAAGGCAATAGATCCTAAATCAAGGTCTGGATATAATCCAAACCAATTGGGAGGCTGAGAATCACCTTTGACCTCCTTGGTGACACCACTGACTTCCAGCAATGTTGACAGTGACCTTCAAGGGTCGTGGGAGCGAGCAAGCAGTAGAGTAACCAATTAGCTAACGGTTCTCTCCAATTAGGTGAACCCCTATAGTTTAGATCTGTGCTGTGACAATAACATCCTAACCTGGCCACTGTAGAGATCAAAGTCCAGCCACAGTTAATTCCCAGGTGGTCCATGTTCAGATCTCACATCTCTGGGGTAAAATAAAATCAGTTTTGTATGACATTATATATTATTATCCAGCTTAGTCTAAGTGAAATGCTAACACTGACAATGCTGTATGACTCAGTAAGGTATTATACACACCAAAGCTCATCTAGGAAATAACAAAATTCGACAACATATCGCTCGAATAATCACTGTACTGTTTATGGAGGGAATGTCATAGTAAGGAATTTAAACTAGTTGCCCACTTTATATTATTTTTATTTATTATGAAAAAAATAAGAAATCTTACCATTTCTAGTATGCATGTATTACAAATTCTGATAATGTGCCTCTTTTATACCAATACAATAGCCCCTATGTTGGAGAAAACAGCACCGTCCACATTTCTGTCCATAGTAATAGCTTCCATGGATGAGCTGTATGGACTAAACAGCAATACGACCACCACATATTTGTCATGTGACTGAATGCCAGTTGTGTACATGACTATCTAGTCCAAACAAGTAATCCATAGAAGTCATTACTATAGACAGAATGTGGGCTATACCATTTTATTTTTCTAGATAGTGGCTTCTGCATTTGTATAAAGAGGTATAGGCACAGAATTTTTGATACGTGTGTATTAGAAAATGGTGCTATGCCTATTACATAAACAATAAATAAAAAGAATATAAAGTGGACAACTCCATCAAGAGTTAAGTGCTGTTTTTAGGTTTTCATCAAGGCTATGATATGGTATTTCTTGCAGAAAAAAAAAAAAAGTATTTTCTTCAGTCAGCTATACTTGAATTACTAAGAGTATGTCAACACAGCTTATTTGGACGCAGATTCTTGCACAGATTCAGCACTGAATCTGCCTCAGAATCCAATCTGAAAATTAACAGTCTTACATTCCTTCTAATGGAAAATCAGCATCGTTGTGCATTTGATGCTGATTTTCTTTGCTGTTGAAGTAACTAATTTCAGTCCTGAAAAAGAAACTGAATCTCACCTCACATTATAGTGTATTGGAGACTGAAAATCTGCTTCTGAAAATCCACGTCAAATCCTCGTCTGAAATCCGCACATTCAAATCAGCCATGTGAATGCACACTAAGGAAGCCTGACACTCCCCCATAGAATATTCAATAGGGTCCATATGATAAGTCAGGATTTATTTGATAATGGATCCATCAGAGTTGTAGTGGCTCTATTATGAACTGAAGCCATGGCTCTAATGTGAATTAAGCCTTCATTAAATTATAATAAATGATAGATTTCATTATTTTGCTGTACAGTTGTATTCATAAGATACTACTGATGTATCTGTCTATGAATTAAACTTTCGTTTTTGGGGGTGGTGTTAAAAGATTGCAGAAATCCATCCTCCATATTTCTCACAGTTCACAGCCTTTCTAAGTAGGCTGCTCACAAATTAAACTCTCCCATTAAGTATAACAAGTGTGGATAGGTAGGTTTGTATGCTTATGTAGTAAGTGCTGCAGGGTATGTTGGTGCTTTGGAAATAAAGATTAATATTATGTCATTATGTACCTAGTGTAGCAATCTGCTGAATATTTTATGCAGGGATGCACACAAGTTTGGAAAGTTTATATGATGTTTATGTTAGGTAAACAAATGTTTACATTAATTATAGTATATTAGGAATATTGTTGTTATTTAACTTGATTAACAGGAATAATTTTCTGTGATGCGTTCCCTGCATGCACCCCACATGTATGTCTTTGTTAGTCAAGTAGGAGTTCTGTCGTGTGTGTGTGTGTGTGTGTGTGTGTGTGTGTGTGTGTTTGTGTGTGTGTGTGTGTGTGTGTGTGTGTGTGTGTGTGTGTGAATGTGTGTGTGTGTGTGTGTGTGTGTGTGTGTGTGTGTTTGTGTGTGTGTGTGTGTGAATGTGTGTGTGTGTGAATGTATGTGTGTGTGTGTGAATGTGTGTGTGTGTGTGTGTGTGTGTGTGTGTGTGTGTGTGTGTGTGTGTGTGTGTGTGTGTGTGTGTGTGTGTGTGTGGGTCTGTATGTGAAGGAAAGAAAAGGTTTAAATGCTAATTTTCCTCAGAACTTTTGTTTATTTCTATTTTATGTGACATTCTTCATACCCACATATTTTCTTCATAGCACAGTTTTACTGGCATAAGCCATGAAAGTGGACTTTACAATGTAGCCCTAGTAGGATTATATGCATCCTTTAGATCTTTGGAGCGTGTTTAAGAACTCGCATACTCAATTTATGCAGCCCAGGCATTTGTTTAAACCTCTTAATGCCTATTCAAACATTGTTTTAATGCATAAGTCATAGTTCGAGATGTAATGATTTCATGTTGGCTGAGTAGTGAGTATGGTACTGGCTGGCTATTCTTGTATTCTTGCACTTTATATTCAACAAAAATCCTGATACACTTACACCACCAGCATAAAGTCAGCATATGTTAGCAGGGAAAGCATGCCTTTGTTATTCATCTTTCCATTTGTATTATGCAATGTGAAACAATTACATCATATTAGATATACCCGTCTTAGTATCAGCCTCATCACAAGCAAGTTATGTGGGAACAAAATGAAACAAAAATGTATTGGTTTGTATGTGCACAGTCAAAATGCAATTTTGCCCTTGCCATATAATACATCTGTTTATAATTCTAAAATCAATATTTTATATTGTGCTGCTTTGGGATTTCCCACACCCCCTACATAGGGACCCCATTGCTTCTTGCATAGGCACACAATGTATAATTTAGTGCATTCTAATAGAACTGGTTTGAAGCTAAAATCAAGAACATACAATATTATCAGCTCTTTGCATGTAAATAGATTCTGGGGTCTGACTTATATCCCATATAGCAACCTGATACTTCTAGACAGCATTACTGCTGACCAGATTAATCCATTCATGGTTATGCAAGAAGTGATGAATACTTTCAGCACGCCATGTCACGGGGCCTTATATTACGTAGAAATTCCAGAAACATGACAAGTTTATTTGCATTAGTGGCAGTGATACTGCTGGAACTTTTTCCACACAGGACTGTTGCTAATTTTGTCTCTCTGTTTTACAGAACTGAACGTTTCGTTTTCAGGCTCCTCTTCGCACTTATAAAACATAATCATCACTTCATTGGCAACATGTATGAAATTTGGTGCCGACACGTTAGTTCTAAATCGTTATAGAGCAATGTGTAGAATGCGACAGTATGTATGAACCTGTTGTATGTGGGTTTATAAATACGGCATGCCTTGTATAGCATGGTACATCTTTAGCGCATATCTTTGAAAATCACTGAAAAGTGCCATGCCTGGTGCAAGCTATGGCATACAACTGTTCATACATCTATACAACAGGGCTATGAGTTTTATTGGAGCAAGACACACCAAAAAAAAGGTGCGGCCTCGTTTGTACATGTAACTCATGTTTTTATGTTACATTATTCTAAGAGTCAAAACTTTTTTACTTTTCTGTCAATGGAGCTGTGTGAGTGTTTTATATTTGCAAGATAAGTTTATATCTAAAAGTAGCCCTGGCACAACCCCGCACCAGTTCACATACAATATCCGCTCCCTCCACCAGTCCACATACAATATCCGCTCCCCCACCAGTCCACATACAATATCCGCTCCCCCACCAGTCCACATACAATATCCGCTCCTTCCACCAGTCCACATACAATATCCGCTCCCCCCACCAGTCCACATACAATATCCGCTCCCCCCACCAGTCCACATACAATATCCGCTCCCCCACCAGTCCACATACAATATCCGCTCCCCCCACCAGTCCACATACAATATCCGCTTCCCCCACCAGTCCACATACAATATCCAGTCCACATACAATATCTGCTTTCCCCATCAGTCCACGTATAATATCCGCTTCCCCCACCAGCTCACATACAATATCCGCTCCCCCCACCAGCCCACATACAATATCTGCTTTCCCCACCAGTCCACGTACAATATCTGCTTCCCCCACCAGTCCACGTACAATATCTGCTTTCCCCACCAGTCCACGTACAATATCTGCTTCCCCCACCAGTCCACGTACAATATCCGCTTCCCCCACCAGTCCACCTACAATATCCGCTTCCCCCACCAGTCCACGTACAATATCAGCCCCACCACCAGTCCACGTACAATATCCGCTCCCCCACCAGTCCACGTACAATATCCGCTTCCCCCACCAGTCCACGTACAATATCAGCCCCACCACCAGTCCACGTACAATATCTGCTTTCCCCACCAGTCCACGTACAATATCTGCTTCCCCCACCAGTCCACGTACAATATCTGCTTCCTCCACCAGTCCACGTACAATATCCGCTTCCCCCACCAGTCCACGTACAATATCCGCTTCCCCCACCAGTCCACGTACAATATCTGCTTTCCCCACCAGTCCACGTACAATATCTGCTTCCCCAACCAGTCCACGTACAATATCTGCTTCCTCCACCAGTCCACGTACAATATCCGCTTCCCCCACCAGCCCACATACAATATCCGCTCCCCCACCAGTCCACGTACAATATCCGCTTACCCCACCAGTCCACGTACAATATCGGCTTCCCCCACCAGTCCACGTACAATATCTGCTTTCCCCACCAGTCCACGTACAATATCTGCTTCCTCCACCAGTCCACGTACAATATCCGCTTCCCCCTCCAGTCCACATACAATATCCGCTTCCCGCACCAGTCCACATACAATATCCGCTTCCCCCACCAGTCCACATACAATATCCGCTTCCCCCACCAGTCCACATACAATATCCGCTTCCCCCACCAGTCCACATACAATATCCGCTTCCCCCACCAGTCCACATACAATATCTGCTTCCCCCACCAGTCCACATACGATATCTGCTTTCCCCACCAGTCCACATACAATATCCGCTTCCCCCACCAGTCCACGTACAATATCTGCTTACCCCACCAGTCCACATACAATATCCGCTTCCCCCACCAGTCCACGTACAATATCTGCTCCCCCCAACAGTCCACGTACATTATCCGCTTCCCCCACCAATCCACGTACAATATCTGCTTACCCCACCAGTCCACATACAATATCCGCTTCCCGCACCAGTCCACATACAATATCTGCTTCCCCCACCAGTCCACGTACAATATCTGCTTACCCCACCAGTCCACATACAATATCTGCTCCCCCCACAAGTCCACATACAATATCCACTTCTCCAACCAATGCACATACAATATCCGCCTCCAACTTTTCCTTTATCATGCACTTCGCCACTTTCTAAAATAAACAACACTATAAACACAAGCAAGCAAATAAAAGATAAACCCTTATAGCAGAACAGGAGTGCACTCTTACAATCAGGGACAAGTGTACGCTGCCAGAAGGGCTGCTATTGAGAGCAGAAGACATTGTAAAAAAGAAATCTAGGGAAAAGCTTTTATTTCCTTCAGATACTAGTAAAAATCAATCACATCCCCAATTAACCCTGGTTCTGGATCAAAGTCGTCAATTTAATCAAGTTAAACACATTTTTTACAAATGTCTCCCAATACTTTGGGAAGATGATTTCCTAGAAACTGTTCTTTCTCAGGGCTGAAGAGTTGTCCCTAGGAAACCCAAAACATTAGGCAACTTACTCTCTCCCAATTTTATCCAGTCACACAAAGCAAAATCCACCTGGCTTAAAATGTGCGGATTTTATAAGTGTGGATCCAATCCATGTCGTACCTGTCAATTTGTACATTCCACTTCTGTCTTCTCGAATAGAGAGGGCACAAGGCAATTTAAGATCAAACAATATATTAATTGCAATGCATATAACGTAGTGTATTTAGCAACATGTACTATCTGCAATCTTCAATATATTGGTAGCACTTCTCATAAAATCAAAACTAGATTTTTAGAACATCTTAATGACATTACAAACAATGCCATACGAAATCGTTCTAATCTCTCCATACATTTCAGGGAGGTTCACAACCATGAATATAGGGGATTGACCATTACTGGTATAGAAAAAGTCAACAGGCCTATCAGAGGGGGTGATATCACACAGATCTTGCATGACCGAGAAGCATATTGGATATTTTCCTTAAACACAGTACATCCTAGAGGTCTTAATGCCAAACGTGAAATTATGTTCCATTACTAAATTAGATCATTGCTTCTCACAATTTCCTACTAAGTCTGCCTTTTTATTTAATCCATTTTTTCATTCTTTAATGGACATTCCAATTATCTTTTACACTTTTTACACCTAATTATATTGGTTTTCTTTCTATGTGCATCGGTCTGCCACACACTTGACTAAGTGATAATATTTATTATCAATACAAACATTCAGATATAATAATATAGTTATTTTCATATTCTATTTACAGTTTTATTTTCTCATGTGTGTGTTGTAACCTTTCGACTATGTGTATACTTTGTGTTGATTTTTTGATACGCATTGTGTCTTTATTGTTTTTATTCCACCTGTGTTTCGTGTCACTCCTGTTTTCGGCTCCGGTCCGGATTTCTAATATCTTTATTTTCCACCTGGGTGCCATTATTGTTTTTTGCTGCATTGTTTTGCCTTTGGCATTCCATATAATGTCCTTTGTAAGCTACCTGCCTGTTGCTGGGTAATAGTATTTCGCTCCGTTATTTCTTCCTTTGCCCTTGCCAGGTTAGGTCTGGTCAGAGCGAGTGCGCATGACATTTGGTCATTTCCGCTTTCACTCCCAGCACCCGGAACTCACATACCGGTATCCGGAGCAATGGAGCCACACGCAACACAGGTGAGCGCATTGTTTTTAATGCACATGTAGGTATTTATTGCACAGGTTTACTTTGGTTTGCCATGCTATGAGTAAGGGTGGTGCCCACCCGAAACGCGTTAGCTGTACAGACCTTGGATGTTGCTGCTTTTAATGGAATTCAATAAACGCTAGATTTTACTTCACATTTGGGATCATCTATTCCGGTGCTGTTACCTGCCTCTATTTGCCACAACCACAAGGGACTTTTCCTCGTGGACGTTCATAACCGGGCACGGATGGACCCCGACTGACCTATGTCTTATGGTGAGCTGGCCTTTGACTGTTTTTGTGTGCACAAGTGTACGCTGCCACTGTACAAGTACCAATAAATCCTGCAATACCATCAAATAGAGACCACATGGTGGTCAGATACCAGTTCAGGGCACCATCACATGACAGTGAATACAGCACTGTTCCAACACAGAAGCAAAGTAACCACTGACATCCAGGGAAACATCTTCTCTGAATTGTTTTCTTGTCTGATGAGTCATTCGCTTTCCTTTTTTTTTCTCCATCTGACAACGTCATGATGACCTCTTCCAGCTATGAGTTGTCCCTGCAGTATTTACCACTCAAAAATCTTAGACATCTCCAGGGGCGTCGCTAAGGCTGTTTTGTCCGGGGCTCGGGCCCCGAATAAAACCCCCTGTGCCCCGAACCTCCCGGGATCCAGGCCGCTGCCATGGGCCTGGCGCACCGACTGGTTTCCCGCAGCTACATGTGCGTCCGCTGGACCACATACAACTGCGGGCTTCTGCGGAGCAGAAGAGCTAGCGCTCCCTGCCCTGCACACAGTGTCGGACCTTCTCCGGGTCTGACACAGCGGGGCCGCGCCGGGTCCTCTTTAGCGCTGAGGACCCCGCTGGCCCCCCGGGGCTCAGCTGGCAGCGGGGGCGATGAAAAGACCTCATCACGTTTGCTGCCTGTCCCGGGGGCGCACAGCGCGTCACAGGCTGTGCGCCCGAGGAGCTGCGGGGGGGAGCGCGCGGGCTGAAGAGGACAGAGCGCGCTCGCCGGGGATGCTAAGGTGAGTATTAAGTTGTTATTTTTATAGCGTTTACCTGCCTCGGGGCCCCTAATATACTGCCTGTGTGGCCCTATTTACTGCCTTTGGCCCCATATACCTGCCTGTGGCCCCTATACCTGCCTGTGGCCCCATATACTGCCTGGGGCCCCCCTATACCTGCCTGCGGCCCCTATACCTCCTTTGCGGCCCCCTATACGCCTGTGGCCCCATATACTGCCTGTGGTCCCCTATACCGCCTCTGGCCCCTATACCTCCCTGCGGCCCCATATACTGCCGGGTTGGTCCCTTATACCTGCCTGTGGCCCCTATATACTGCCTGTGGCCCCTATGCCTGCTTGTGGCCCCCTATACTGCCTGGGGCCCCCTATACTGCCTGTGCCCCCTATAACCTGCCTGTGGCCCCCTATACCTGCCTGTGGCCCCCCTAAACTGCCTGTGGCCCCCTATACCTGCCTGTGGCCCCCTATACTGCTTGGGCCCCCTATACCTGCCTCAGTGCCCCTATATACTCCCCTCAGTGCCCCATATACCTGCCTGTGGCCCCATATACCTGCCTCAGGGGCCCCCATTTTACTGCCTGTGGCCCCCTATACCTGCCTGTGGGCCCATATATATTTTACCTGCTTGAGAGTGCCCCCTATATATATATACCGCCTGACATTGACCCTATATCTATAAAACCTGCCTAATTGAGGGACCATACACCTACCTAACTGAGGGGATTTATAATTCCCTATAATTAAGGAGTTGCGGGAAATTGTGGGGATTCTAAGATATTTGTGTCCAAATCTGCAGGGACGAGTATTGGCTGGGAGATATCAGCATGAAGGTGTGAACCGGATGGAGAAGAAAAGGGAAAGTGAACGACGCTGATCAGAAATGATGTCTTCTGTGAGTCACTAAATGTAACTGCAGTGTAATCACTTATATGTCTGCAGAGCCTACACACAACTAGTATCTACCACTATATGGTCCCTGTATGGCGGTAATATATGTAATCAGAGCCTGTGTACAGCTGATGGTCACATATGGGCAGGGCCGGGACGACGGGTAGGCCAAGGTAGGCGACCGCCTAGGGCGCCTACCTCACCAAATCCCAAAGGGGGCGCCGTCGGGGCCCCGGGACCCTCCGCCGGGCCTAAAGGGCCGCGGGCCGTGGGCCCTGAAGCCCGGCGGCCCTCTGTGCCCGGGCTTCTGCGGGGGGCAGAGAGCAAAGGCTCCCTCCCCCCGCAAAGTGTCGGGCCCCCCCCCCCGGAGGATCGCGGGATCCTCCGGTGACCCGCGGGGGCCGACACGGGCGGGGGGGGGCCGGGGTCCTCTAGCGCTGAGGACCCGCCGCACCCCCGTGGGGGCCCACCGGGCAGCTCGCAATAAACGTAGGGTAATCGCGACGCTGCCTCTCCTGGGGCCCCACACCCGCGCATAGGGCTGTGCCCCCCCAGGAGTTTGGCCGGAGGAGGGGAGGGGCTGAAAAAAGGGGGACAAAAAAGGGGAAAGCGCGGGCCCGGGGAATTTTGGGGGGGAAGAAATTAATTTTTGTTTTTTTAAGGGGCCCTCCCTGTGGCCCCCTATTTCCCGCCTGGGGCCCCCCAAAATGCCCCCCTGCGGCCCCCTAAAAAGGGCCTTTCCGTGGCCCCCTAATCCTTGCCTGCGGCCCCCCATAATCCCCTGCCTGTGGCCCCCTATATCCTGCCCCCGGCCCCCTAAAATGCCGGGCCGTGGCCCCCATAATGCCTCCCCCTGCGGCCCCCCTAAAAATTTTCCCCTGCGGCCCCCCTAATCCCCTGCCTGCGGCCCTCCCTAAAATTTCCTGCCGGGGGGGCGCCCTAATTCTGCCTGGGGCCCCCAAACGCCTGCCGTGGCCCCCCTATTTTTCCCTTTGGGGCCCCCTATATTCTGCCTGAGGCCCCCTATACCCTTTGCCTGGGGCCCCCAAAAATCCCCTTCCAAAGGCCCCCTATAATGCCTGCCGGGTGCCCCCTAAAACCCCTCCCTTTGGGGGCCCCCATAACCGCCTGACCCCCCCCATAACGCCGCCCTGGGGTTCCCCATTGGGGGGGGGGGGCCTCCTTTGACCCCCCCAATAACGGTTTGCCGGGGCCCCTATTTCCTCCCCTGGGGCCCCCCTTTACTCCTGCCTGACCCTTTAAGGGGTTTCCCTTTTGGCCCCCTAAATCCTCCCCTGGGGGCCCCCCAAAAAAAAACGCCTGTCTGGGGGTCCCCATACCCCTGCCTAGCCCCAAACGGTTTCCTTGGCCCCTATTCCCTGCCTGGGGCCCCCCTTACCCCTTTCCTGACCCCTGTAGGGCCCTCCCTGGGGCCCCCAGATGCCTGCCTGGGGGCCCCTAAAAAACCCCCTTTCCTTGGTCCCCCCCATTTGCATGCCTCCCCCCCCTTTACCCCTGCCTTTTGGCCCCCAAAAACCCGCCCTGCCCTGGGCCCCCATACGCCTCCCTTTGGGGTTCCCACACCCCCTTTGCCTGGGGGGCCCCCCCACCCTGCCTGGGGCCCCCCATAAACCCCCTCCCCTGTGGCCCCTGAAAGGGCCCGCCTTGGCCCCTTTTTTTTCCTGCCTGGGGCCCCCCAAAAACGCCCAGCCGGCCCCTTCCGCCTGCCTGGGGGCCCCCTTTAACCCTGCCTGGGCCCCCCCATTTTCTCCCTTGGGCCCCCCAATTTTCTCCCTGGGGCCCCCTAGGTATCCTCCCTTTTTGGCCCCCCCCTATATCCTCCCTGCGGCCCCCTAAATACCTGCCTGCGGCCCCCTAAAATCCCTGCCTGCGGGCCCCTATAATGCCTGCCTGGTCCCCCTAAATCCCTGCCGGGTGCCCCCTTTAAGCCGGGCCTGAGCCTCCATACGCCCCCTGGGGGGTCCCCTTTTAAGGTTTCCCCCTGAGCCCCCATACGGCTCCCTTTTGGGGCCCCCTATATGCCTGCCTGGGCCCCTTTAAAACCCTCCCTTTGGAGCCCCTTTTGGCCCCTTTGTTTTTTTGCCCCTAAAACGCCTCCCTTTTTGCCCCCAAAAAAAAAACTCCTGCTGGGCCCCCTTTCGCCTGCCTAGGCCCCTTTTCCCCGGCCGGGGTTCCCATATCCCTGCCTGGGCCCCAAAAAGGGCCTGCCGGGCCCCATACCTGCCTGGGGCCCCCCTTTATTTTTGGGGTTGGGTTTTGTTTTTTTAAATTAAAAACGCCTGCCTGGGGCCCCCATAGGATCCGCCTCCTGGGCCCCCATTAAAACCCCTGCCGGGAGCCCCCAAAAAAAACCCCCTTTGCCTGGGGCCCCCCATTTTCCCCTGTTTAAGCCCCCTTTTTAAAAAACGGGCCCCTGCCTGAGGTCCCATACGCCTCCCCTGGGGCCCCAAACGCCTCCCTTTGTGGCCCCTAAAAACCGGCCCTGCCTTTTGGCCCCATACCGGCCTGTGTGCCCCATAAAAGGGCCGGCCTGGGGCCCCAAAAAACCCCTCCCCCCTGAGCCCCCCCTACGCCTGCCTTGTACCCCCCAAAACCCCTGCCTGAACCCCTAGCTAAATTTTTCCCCTGACCCCTAGCTATAAACCTGCCTAGTGCCCCTATTTTTAAAATACCTCCCTGTCTAAGGGGACAATATTTTATATACCGGGTTTACTGAGAGGGCTTATCAATATACCTGCCTGACTAAGGGGCCTTATATACCTATAATTAAGGAGTTTTTTGGAAAGTGAGGAATCTAAAGATTTTTGTGTCCAAATCCCGGGGACAACTTGGCCGGGAGCAATTGGCTTTGAAGGGGGAAACCGATGGGGGGAAAAAAAGGGGAAAGAAACGACGCTATAAAGAAAAGGACGCCCCCGGGGTTGAGTCACAAAAATGTAATTTGGCATTTTTAAAACACTTATATTTCTGCAGGCCACATACAACTAGTATCTACCACAAAACCTGGTCCAGGGGGGATGGGGGTTGGTAAATTTTAACCCAGAGCCTTTTGGAAAAGCTGATGGGCACTTTGGGGGGGTTTGGGCGTTCGGGTCGGGGTTCTGGCGGGAATTATTTGAGTTTTTAAAGTATTTTTTTAGTTTGGGGCCCTTGGGTTTTTGTAGGGGGGTTTTTTTTTAAAAACAATCGTCTCGGGTAGTTTTGGGCTCCATGTATCGGGGGTTTATTTAGTGATTTGTTGTTAGGGGTTTTTGGGCCTTTCAAAAAGGGGGGGGGGGAGCTTTTTAAAAAAGCAAATTTTCAGGGCTGTTTTTCCAATTGTCAGTTGACTGTTTAAGGAGAGGGCCAGCAAATGTGGAATTTTGCAGAAAAAAAGTGACGGGAAAACCGGCGCAGGGGTGGGGAGGAATTATGGGGGTGGTGGGGGGGGGGGTTTTTTTTTTGGGAGAGCGAAGGGGGGGGGGGGGGTGCCCCATTGGTTTGTACACGCCTGGGGCCCAAAATGCCTTGTCCCGGCCCTGCATAGGGGGAATGGCTTTTGGGTCGGGGTTTCGGAAAGGTTTAATTTTGGTCCTTTGTAGTAATATTTTTGGGACTTTTTTTTTGTAGGAAGTGTTTTCAGTAACAATCATTTGTCTGGTAGATTTGCTCCATGTGTAGGTGTGGTTTGGGTGACCAGTTTTAGGGGGTATTACACTGTCATACGGAGGTGGGGGTTTTGAAAAAAGTAAAATTTGTCATTGTGATTTTCATTGTGCTGTGACTGCTGAGGCAGGTATATAGATATGGGTCACTCTATGTGGATATGCTGAAAATTAGTGACATGGAGCTAGAAGGTTTTTCTCTGTTTAAAAAAACATATGACGAGTTCACAATGTGGCGGTGTGAAAAATGCGTGTGTAACCCAGCCCCTAATGAGCAAAACACAAAGGGCCCGGGGCCCAGGAGTTTATAGGACCTCGCGAATGCCCGCTGGACATCTCTCTTTTCCAGCACCTACCCTAACAAATTAACTACCTCTGGTTCGGGGAGCCACTCCGTAAGTAGGTAGGCATGTAGGTCCCCAATTTGGTAGGTATATATAACCCCAGTAGGTAGGTATATAGACCCACCATAAGTAGGTATAGTGACCCTCTATAGTTAGATTAGGTTTATAGGCCCTTTGTAGGTAGCTAATACACTTGTAAGTAGATAGGTAGGTATACAGCCCCCTGTACATGGTAGGTACATATGCCAGCTGTAGGGGCTGGTATTTATGCCCACTGAAGGTATATAGGTAGGTATATATGCCCCTTGTAGGTGGATAGGTAGGTATTCAGCCTCTTGTAGGTATATAGCCACTGTAGATAGGTAGGTATATATGCTATGTACACAGCATGCTGGCTATGCAGACAGTCCTGGGGCTACTCTAGGTCCGTAGGGCTGACTGCCTAGATATTCCTCAGGCTCCATCGGGTGTTGGAAATCCTGATGACCTGATGGAGGAGAGGTATCTCCTTTGATTAAGCTGTGGTCATGGGCTGTGTAAATCAAAGGGTTAAACAGCGGGATCAGAGGTTTCCTTTGGTTCCAACATTTCACAAAAACTGCTCTTGGAACTACAGCTCCATTCCTAGAGTTATTACAGGACTGGGAGCCACAAACCCCCTCTATAGATAGCAACGTCTTTTGTCACAGACAGTGGACAGTCTTTAAGGGGTTAACGCTACACCCCTTTTCTCCTGCCTCCAAAGGCTTTCAACATGAGGGAGCAAATAGGGGTTGTGCCATGGTACTGAGCATATTAAAGGATCTTGGGGCTTGTAGTTTAACATTCAAAAAAGGAGGCTACATACAGATGTAGCAGAGTTCAGCTTGACACCCACCAACCTGGCAGTAAACATGGCAGAGGTGTTGACCTTCGTCGGTTAGATACCTGCTCCTTTGTCCCCATTCCGCCTCTATCTTCCCTCACCCTCACTACCTTTGAGGTGCACCCTGTCCGCATCTACTCCCTCTCCAACCTCTAAGTAGCTGTTGTCTACTGACCCCCAGGCCCTGGCCACCCCTTATGACCACTTCGCTTCCTGGCCTCCTCCACTTTCTTTCCACTGACATCCTCCACTATTTTTTATCATGGGAGATTTCAAATCACAATGTGATACACCCTTCTCCACTAATAAACAAACTTCTTGTTCACTATCCTTTCCTTGGCTGGCCTCTCCCAGAGAACTTCTGGAGCCACTCATAAAGATGAAAAAACTTTGAGATTCTCGGTTCACATATTTTGATCAAAAAATGCTTAATGATGCCACGGGATTTCAAGTGATTCTGGTCGGGCAGTCCTATGCTATCTTTACCTCTCAATAGAGCCAAATCAGTCTCATCAATGGGTCAACCGACTCCAGTAGCCAGAGAGGAAAAAAAAAAAAAAAAACAAACCTGAAGCTGCCTTTTATGACAACGCCTGTGAAAGGGGCATAGTGCAGAAAACCAAAATGGCACCTTTCCTCCCATATATAGATTAAAGCAATATACACAATATACAACGTATGGTTCTGCACAAAAAGAAAAAAACATTTCTGAAAAAACAATATGCACACCACTACCAGCGCGCCACACGACTGCAAAAAGCGGCAATACATTTACAGGAGCTCCTTTAAGAAGCATTTATGCTATCTATCATCAGGAAAGAAAACTTTTGAGATTCGCGGTTCAAATATTTTGATCAAAACAATGTAAGTGCCACGGACTTTCAACGTGATCTCAGGATATCTCAAAGTTTTTTCATGTAGGATAGACAGCATAAATGATTCTTTAGCGGATTTCCATGAAATGTATTGCCCTTTTTGTTAGTCGTGTTGACGCTGCGTAGTGGGTATGTTGTGCGTGTTTAGTTATATATATATATATATATATATAATATATATATATTTATATATATATATTATCATATATTATATATATATGCCGCAACCCTGCCGGTGGCACCCTGGTTTGCATTTTTTTTTTTACAAAAAATGTTTTTTTGTGCAGAACGTATCACGTTGTATTTGGTGTATATTGCTTTTTAATCTACACTCACCGGCCACTTTATTAGGTACACCATGGTTGTAACGGGTTGGTCCCCCTTTTGCCTTCAGAAATCAGCATCAATTCTTCGTGGCATAGATTCAAAACAAGGTGCTGGATGCATTCCTCAGAGATGTTTGGTCCATATTGACTGATGGCATCACACAGTTGCCGCTGATTTGTCGGTGCTCATCCATGATGCGAATCTCCAGTTCCAACAAATCCCAAAGATGCTCTATTGGATTGAGATCTGGTGACTTGTGGAGGCCATTTGAGTACAGTGAAACTCATTGTCATGTTCAAAGAATACCAGTCTGAGATGATTCTCAGCTTTATGGATCATGGCGCATTATCCTCCCTCCCCCACTCTCCATGCTGAAAGTAGCCATCAGATGTTGGGTACATTTGGGTCATAAGTGGATTGACATGGTCAGACAACAATACTCAGGTAGGCTGTGGCCATTGCAAGATGCTCAATTGGTACCAAGGGGCCCATAAAGAGTGCCAGAAAATATTAACACCATACCTTGACACCACCACCACAGCTGAAACCGTTGATAACAAGGCAGGATGGATCATGCATTTCATGTTGTTGACGCCAAAATTCTGACCCTACCTCCGAATGTCACAGCTGAAATCGAGACTCATCAGACCAGGCAACGTTTTTCCAATTTTGACTGTCCAATTTCGTATGAAATTGGGGCAAATTGGCATGCCTCAGTTCCTGTTCTTAGCTGATAAGGAGTGGCACCCGGTGTGGTCTTCTGCTTGCTGTAGCCCAATCTGCCTCAAGTTCGCTGTACTGTTGCGTTCAGAGATGCTCTTATGCCTACCTTGGTTGTAACGGGTGGCTATTTGAGTCTTTGATGCCTTTCTATCAGCTCGAACAGTCTGCCCATTCTTCCTTTGAACCTCTGCGCAATTTTTCAACAAGGCAATTTCCGCCCACAGGACTGCCGCTCACTGGATGTTTTTTCTTTTTCGGACCATTCTCTAGGTAGATGGGTTGTGACAGTGAAAATCCCAGGAGATCAGCAGTCTTCTGGAAATACTCCGGGGGGGGGCGGGGGGACAAAGGGGCCCTTCTGGCACCAACAACATGCACGTTTCAAAGGCACTCAATCACTTTCATTCCCCATACTCGATGCTCGTAGTTGTAATGCAGGATGATTGTCTTGACCTTTGTCTACATGCCTAAATGTCATGAGTTGCCGCATGTGATTGGCTGATTTGAAATTAAGTGTTTAACGAGCTGTTGGCAGGGTACCTAATTTAAAGTGGCCCGGTGAGTGTTTTATGGGGAGGAAAGGGTGCCTCATTTTGGTTTCTGCCACTATGCACCACTTTCACAGGCTATCATAAAAAGTTGCAGCTTGCAGGTTTGGTGTGTTTTTTTAATAATAATAATAATAATCTCTTATTTAATATAGCGCAAACATATTCCGCAGCACTTTACAAATTCAAGGGTAAATCATGCAGACATTACAATTAAAGTAATTACAAATGAGGACACAAGGTGTGAGGGCCCTGCTAGCGAGAGCTTTACAATCTATTAGGGTGTATGGGTGAAAACATACGGTAGAAGTGACCCAGTTTACTCAAATGGTCCAGCCAAGTTTCAGAATAGGGGGTGGTTTACATGAAAAGGAATGAAAAGCCCTGCACCCAGACTGTAATCTATATACAGATAAGTGCCTGATGACTGCCCTAGTGTATGTAGTGACAGATGGGTGTGTTAGCAGTAGGGATCTGGTGGGCAATGACCGAGAAGAAATGTATTTTAAGGGCACTCTTAAAACTGTGAGGGTTGTGAATGTGCCTGATCGCACCGTGGTAGACATATTCACAGAGAATTGGTGCCACACACTGTGAAACTTGTAGGCGGGCATGAGAGGTTCGGATGATTGATGAGTGTTACATGATATCAGCAGCAGAGCGGAGAAGAGCGGGTCGGGTTGTAGGACAGAGACGAGGAGGTTGATGTAGGGGGGTGCAGCGTGTGGAGAGCTTTATCGGGTGAGAGTGCTGAGTTTATACTGTTATCCTGTACTGATGGCAACACAATGCATGACTGACACAGGGTAGAGGCGTCAGTATAGCCGGATGGAGAGAAAGATGAGCCTGGCTGCTGCATTCTGGACAGATGGAGAGGGGAGAGTTTGCAGAGAGGGAGGACCGATAAGGCAAGGAGTTACAGTAGTCAAGACATGAAAGAAATAGAGTAGTAATTGAGACGTTTGAGTTGTTTCCACAGTGAGAAAACGGACAGATTTTGGAGATATTCTTGAGTTTTGCAGGTGACAGGCGCGGCAAGGGATTGGATTTATGGGGTGAGGTCAGATCAGAATCTAATATAACCCCAGAGACAGCGGGTCTGCGCCTAGGAGAATGGTGGTGGAGATGCCACTACAAGAAATAGCGGGGGGGGGGGGGGTTTGGAGTTAGTAAAGATGGCGGAATATGACACTAAGTTCAGTCTTGGTGGGTTTGTTCAGATGGAGAGGAGGACATGATGTCAGAGACAGCGATGACAGTCACTGGTGTTTTGTAGGCAGGGCTGGGAGTGATGTTACGGGAAGGGAGGTGTCTATAAATTGGGTTCTTCCGCATAGAGATGGTTACTGGAGCGAAATTTCTGATGGTGGTGTCAAATGGGGGCTGTGGTACAATGAAAAGAGGAGAGGCTAGAATGTTCACTGAGGAACTCCCAACAGCAAGAGGAGGAGAGAGGAGGTCGACCGGAAAATGAGACACTGAAGGTAGATGTCAGAGAGCTAGGATGAGAACCAAGCGAGAGCGGTGTCTGGAGGGCAATGGTGCTGTGAGCTATGCTGAGGAGAAGTTGGTGAATACTAACAGTGTCAAATGCTGCAGAGAGACCAAGAGGAAGCAGCAAGAGTAGTTACCTGTGTTTTGCTGTTAGGAAGGTCATTTGAGACTTTAACTAAGGCATTTCCTGTGGAGTTTAGGGTGCGGAAACCTGATCTGCAGAGGGTGAAGAAGGAGAGTTAGAGGAGAGAAAGCGGATTAGGCGTGAGTACGACCAAGGAAGAGTTCCAGGAGTTTTAGAGTGAAGGGCAGGTAAGAGACTCTGGTCGGTAGTTGGCAGCACCAGACGGTGTCACAGAGAGGGCTTTTTTAGTAAAGGGGTTATGATGGCAGTGTTTGAAGGAAGATGGAAGATCCAGTGGAGAGAGAGAGAGGGTTACAGATGAGAGAAAGGTGAGAGAGGAAAGCTGGAGAAATTAGAATGGATGAATGGGGATGAGAATGGGGGTCAGTAGAGCATGTGGTGGGCGTGCAGACAGGAGAAGCCTGGAACACTTCTTTCTCTGTCGTCGGGTCATGGGCTGAGAGTAGATTTAGAGGCGTGCGGTGGACAGGAATAGGTATTAGTTGGGGGATTGTGATGTGATGTTTTTGACCGGATATTTCAATTTTGTCTTTGAAGTGAGTGGCCAGGTCTTCAGCACAGGAGGTCAGTGAACGGAGCCTGAGCTTTAGGCCTTGGAGGGTAGTGGAAGGTGTCAACAGAGGCGTTTTGGGTTGTTGTCTGTAGTGTTGAGATGAGGGAGGTGAATATTTTTGTTTGGCGCAGTGAAGGGCAGTGTTGATAAGTCCTGAGCATGAATTTTGTAGTGGAGAAAGTCTGCAGTGTAGCTTTGACTTTCTCCACCAGCCGCTCAGCACCACTGGGAACATCGCTGGAAGGAAAAACGGTCTGACGGTGTGTGCCAAGGCTGCGGGCGTTGATGCTGGTGGTGCGGTCTGTGAGTAGGTGCCAACATGTCCTAGGGTGGTTGTGAGAGTTTCATTGTAATGTTTTAAAGCCTGGTCAGGACAGGGAGAGGGAGGAGATTGGGGCAGTGAAGACTGTATGGTTCTGTGAAGTTCCGAGTATTAATGGAGCGGATATTTCGGACATGTGTGTTGAGCAGGTTTGGTTCCAGAGTAAGGCCAGAGAATTTGTGATAATGAAGGAGTAAGTGAGTCAGAGAGAGCATAAGGAGATTTAGTGAAGTTAGAAATTGAGGCAGATGACAGAAGGCACCAGATCACAGCGAGTTCCCATCCTTGTGTGTTGAGGAGTCAGTAAACTGCGTGAGGCCAAGAGAGGAGGTTAACTGAAAGAAACTGTGAGGCGAAGGTGACATGGGGTCATCAATGGGGATGTTTGAAATCACCACATGATGAGATTTGGGTATTTCAGGTAGAGAGTAGTGTGGGAGCCAGGCGGCAAAGATGATCCCAGAAACTGGCTGGGGAGAGAGGCCGTGGATGGGTATGTAGAAACTGCGACTTCTGATGGAAAAATGGTCCGAAAGAGTTCTGAGGTTGTGGACCTCAAAGGAAGGGGAAAGTGAGGAAGATGGGTTGCGGGGGATGAACATGGTAAGTGCAGTGTGGAGACAAGGAGTCTGCCAACCTCCCTCCACCTGGCCCTGTTATCACAGGTCCTGGGGGTGTAGGTGAAGTGATAGCAACATAGGTGAGAGCCGGCATGGGAAGCGGTGTCAGCATTGCTGGAGCCTGTTTCTGTGAGGGATAGCACAGTTGAGGGTGTTGGAGAGAAAAAGGACATGAACAGCAGTGTGTTTGTTGCAGACGGAATCGGGCGTTCCATAGAGCACACTTAAAAGGGGCAGAAAAAAGAAGTTAAAGCGAATAGCAAGCAGTGTTAGCAGGGTTTCTATGGGAGGCAGTGAGTGAGGAGGTGGGGATGAGCAGTAAAGGAGGGTGGGACAGGGGTTTAGGAGAGATGTACCACTGCACAAGATGCAGGAGGAATGGGAAAGAGACTGCAGATGGCTTCAGTGATGATATATGAGTGGCGTTTGTGCAGTAAGATGTGAGCTGGAGTTGAGGTGGTTGAAGAGGGACAATAGCGTGTGGGATGAGTTCATAGGTTGAGGAAGGAGAGAGGAGCTTATGTGGATAAAAATGTATGAGGGCAAGATAGGTTGGTATAAGATACGGAGGCAGATGGCTGCAAAGGTAGATAGTATAGCAAGCATGGTAATAAGGAGTATGCAAAGACGTGTAGTACTTACAGAAAAAAGGCGAGAGTCCATGCTACTTATGCTCACTTCTGGCTAAATTCTGGGATAATTTCATGAGGACTGCAACTTCTAAATTGCCACTTAGGAAATTTGGGCACATGAAATTTGGCCCTCAGACACACGGTCCACAGACCAAAGCTCTGCAACTTATACTCTCAACCTCATGATGGAGTTCAAATTGAGCATTTTTTTTCCTCTTGGTAATGGAGGTTCGGTTGACCCAGTGAGAGCCTGGATTTTTGTTCTCTAATTTAGAGGTATAAAAGATAGCGTAGGATCTGCCCAGACCTAGACGATCACGTTGAAAGTCAGTGGGCAAGCCTTAAGCATTTTTTGATCAAAATATGTGAACGAGAAGAATCTCAAGTTTTTTCATGTTATGATAGATCAAGCAATAAAATGCTTCTTTAGGGATTCTATGTAATGTATTGCCTTATTGCAGTCGTGTGCCGCTGGTGAGGTGTGTGAGTGTATATATATTATATATATTTATATATATATATTTGTGACACCTTACATACCTTCGGCCACATCTTGGCCCGCCGGGGGGGTCATTCAGCTCTGGGATCGCCGCTCTTTTATGGTGGAATGGCACTCAGACAATGGGCTCCAGTTTAACACTGGGCCTCAGCCAGTTTTATTGAGGCACATGCAAACAAACAAAAAATGAAAATAACCCTTCAGGCCGTCTGGCCACTGACTAATACGTTAGTCCCTCTCTAGCGTGGACTGGAACCTAGCGTCCGTACCACCACGCTACACTTGACAGTATCCACTGGCGCGGCTTTCCTAAGCTCTGGGGGGCCAGAGCACTCTGTCTCAAGCTCCTTTGCTAGCTCCCACTCTGGTAGGCAGACCACGCCCCCGATCACTTGAGACGACATGCTTTTATAGCCAACCAGGAGACTGGGCCCAAAAACGAGGACATGGAACCTGGAGACCGGGGACGCTGGGAACAGACACCCACCCCATCTGAAGCTGTTCCGGGGAAGCCAACCAAAATGGACTGGTTATCAGCCGATGATATTACAGCTGTCAGCAACTTAGTCGTTGCTGACTGATAATAAATTGGCTCCCCCACCAAGCACAGGCTCTTGGTGGCACGTCTCTACCAGGATACGGCTCCACTTAGTGGCAAAGTCAGGCAATACCTGATGTCCTTTGTCACCATCCCTCCCTCTGATAAAGCCCGTACGGGCTTTTCACATGACCCAGGATCCCTACGGGGTTCAAAGACTCCATATTTCGGGGCAACGTCTTCCCTAACATACCTCAGGGGCGGGGACAACACTTTACATGCACGGCTCAGCGGGGGGCGGGTGTGGGGGGGTGGGTGGAGCTCACACCATGCACTCCTCCCACACTGAGCAAAACGAGGTCATAGACATTACAACCAGTGGCGTATCACATTGACACTCGCAACAATGTCACCACTTCAAGCCCGTATGCAGACATTCACAGGGCTATTCCTGACAACCTCCACCAGAGGCCAGTAATGAAAATCACCCCTATCAGGTGTTCACGATCCACTATGGCTGCTGGGGCGCCCTAAGCCCAAACCTGCTACCTCTTTGACTGCAGGATTTACATGAGACCACAACTTATCTTCATCCCTACGGTCTCTGGCCTCACTGTTTATCTTCCTGACCATGAAGCTTCATCTCTTGGGCTATAGCTGTTCACTTGATATATATCAGTGACAACTTCTGCTGCATAGGACTCAATGAAGCACCCATAACAAGCGCAGCTAGTATGATTCAGGGTTCACTGCAACCTTTCACTTACGGTCAGGTTTTTTCACAATCAGACTGGGCAGACTAAGAGCCTCTCCCTAAATCCGCTGGTTCAGACATTACTGCAAGGGCCCATTCATTAATGTCTGGTGGACATATTCCCCTGTGCACACATCTCATTGGCTCTTCTCTAGCAGCGGATCCTCTGCAGCAACGTGTGGAGATGTTTCCTGCACATCCCCCTGTCACTCGTCTCTAAGGGAGAATACTCAACCTCTTTACACTCTGAGGGATCCCGCAAATTACTTCACCCTGCCCGTCCCATGGCACCTGAGCAGACACATCTTTTTTTCGGGGTCTAGCAGTTTCATCTACAATCATTGCAATCCTTATGACCAACTGCTAGGGTATAAGCAATGATACATCTACTCGCACAGCCTTGGCCAGAAAGTTACCTTAGCGCACTTACAGGTCCAGCTTGACCATGCGCATTCCTGAAAGTGTTCCACCAATCTGGAATTTTTTATCATAGATCCCCTTCTCTGTATACACTAGATCAAGGTGTGTACCCAAAAATCTGCCTTCGGCGCACCAGTTTTCATTGCACAAGTTTTTTACTCATTCTCCTCTGCTCATAATCAGCATCATCCTTCACTGAGGCATGCACACATTGAGTTGTCATTCCCACACTGAAACTGAGACTCTTCCACAGAATGGTTTTTACCTCCATGGGTCAATAAACACCACACTCTTACTTCCTAATTCTCATACATGGTTGCAGAGCCCTCACACACAGCAGCAGAGCAATCACCTTCTGGGAAGCCTGGTTTCTCTATCAGGCAGAACTCACACTTGCAGAGATCCCTTAAAACCAGGCAAAATCCTCTGCTGGGACCAAAAGAGCAGAACATAACTTGCTGGCTATCCCTCACAGGACACCCTCAATAACCTAGTCCCTCAACAATTGTAGGAGAGGAATCCGTCCAGGTATTCCTCTCAGTTCAATTGCAAGGCTGCATACGAAACATGAAGTCTCCTCTCTGGGAAACAACAGCAGTCCGCACAGATGATGGAGGTATCCTTCCCCTTGGGCCCGCAATTACCTGCGACTTGCAGGCTACTACCAGGTAACATTGTTTGATGGGGTTACTGGTAGAACACTTATGGAACTGTCCCGGACACATCACACCCACTGTAGTGAACCTCATATTTCCCCGGTTCCACAACAGGTGATGCACGAGTGGACCACCATGTTGCTAGGGGCAACCCACATTAGCTCCACCTGAGCCTGTAGGGTTAACCCAATTGCCGCTCCAGCATGGTCATCCACCACAAAACACACTATCCACTGCAATTACTCCCAGACGGTAACCCCAACCTTAGGGAAGACCTGAAGCTTGCTCTCTGATACTGCTGTAGCTGACACGCCTTGTAACACTAGGGGAACAGTAACTGGAAGCCACTCTGTGACCCAGGCTCCCCTCCCCCTGCTTCAAGCTGTCGTGACTGCTTATGGATCAAAGGCAGGTTAGCTATATTTCCTGGCATTTTCAATACAGGACACAGATTCGCATATGGGCTCATTAGCATTAAGTTCATCTAGGACTCTGCAAGTTACCAACTGTACTCATAGACTCTTCGGCTTTGTCAGCAAATTACAGGGCCTCTGTTTAGCCCAGCCCAAGTTCATCCTACAGATCATGTGCATGCCTCAGTCCCACCCTGTACCACCAACATGCATCCTGGAACTTGATGGGACAGTCTCAAAACATGTTTCATACATAACAGGAACAAGTTCTTACCGGGTCTGATGTTGAGTTCAGTCTGGATTCTCTATGCTCACTGTTTCTTGTCAGCCATGGGTGGGGCTGCATCCAACTGGACTCCAGGGCTTGGTACGCGCAATCCTCTCTGGCCTCCTTCTAGAGAGGACAATCAGGTGCACAACTCTCCTGCTCTGTGCACCTCCAACCACGGTCCTCTGCCTGGACAGTGGCAGCAGGGATCCTGCTGATGGGACCTTGGTTGCACATGGCAACGAGGCAGCACGTGTTTCCCTCAGTAACTCGTGTCTCCTGAAGTGGACTCCTTTGGTGGACGACAGTGCCTCCTGGTCTCCGGACCTCCCGCTCAAGCAGTCGTCAGGGTTGGTTGCCCGTATGCAACGGCTTTCCCCACTTCTGGCTTTGCATCCTCCTGCACACAAACAGTCCTTGTTAAACCAGACTGGCGAAAGATTCCCATCTTCAGTCTGGATGTCTCTTGTGTTTGCACAGACAATACAGTACATCCCTATGGGTCTGCCAGTTATGATAGGGCGCAAGGACATCTGCCCACTGCTCTGGTGGTAGCCTCTCGCTGACAAGCTAACCCGCATCAAAAAGCTTCAAGGAAAGCCTCACGTCTTCCAATGGATGCCATCTTCCCCCATCGACCTCAGCACGCACATTGGGCCCTCAAGTCCTCCTCTGCATGACCTCTCTGTGACACAGCCTCTCTCCCGGTTTCAGCAGTTTCTGGAGCCTTAAATGACTTTCTTCGCTGTGTCAGCCTTCACAAGTCTGCGGAGTTTCTGATTCTCCTCCTCGCCATGGTGGCAGTTCAGCTGCTCAGTCTCCTTCATAGGACTGCAAACCGCTTGGGCAAGGAGTTCATCCATGGCCAACAAAAATTTCGTACCAAACAGACTTTTCTCTACTGAACACAGTCTCTTTTATCAGCACCCAATTTTAGGCTTCTTGCCCTTTAAATCTCGCTGTGGCCAGACTTTCACTTGCACCACTTCTGTGTACAAACTTCGTGCCAAAAACTGTGCCAATAATTGTGCCAGAGGATGCCCGCATCACTCACCATATGTGAAAACCCTTACATAACTTCGGCACGCCATCTTGGGCCCGCCCGGGGGTCTAAGCCTCTGGGATCGCCGTCTTTTATAGGGGAATGGAACACAGACACTGGCTCAGTTTAACTCTCGGCCTCAGCCAGTTTTATTGAGGCCACATGCAAACTAAACAAAAAAACAAATGGAAACAAAACTCAGGCCGTCTGGCCACTTATGACTAATCACCGTTAGTCCCTCTATAAGCCGTGGAACTGGACCTAGGTCCATCCACCAACGCATCACTTGCCAGTATCACTGGCGCCGGCTTCTCTAAGCCTCTGGGGGCCAAGAGCATCTGTCTCCAGCTCCTTTGCTGCTCCACACTCTGGTAGCAGACCACGCCCCCGATACTGGTGGACATGCTTTTTTATAGCAAACAGTGGACTGGCCAAAAACAGACATGGAACCTGGAGACCTGGGACGCGGGAAACAGCCACCTCAAACACATACTGCAGCTGTCCGGGAAAGCCAAACCATAATGGCTGGATAATCATGAACATGATATATAAAGCTGTCAGCCCAACCTAGTGTTGCTGAAGATCATAATTGGCTCCCCACACCAACGCTCCAGGCTCTTGTGGCACGTCTCTACAGGACGGCTCCCACTTATTGGCAAAGACAGGCAACTACCTGTTGTTCACTTTGTCACAATATATATATATATTTAATATATATACTCTAAATATATATAACTATATAATATATATATATATATATATATATTATATGACGCAACCCTGGCGGTGGCGCCCAGTCTTGAATGTTGTTTTTTCAGAAATGTTTTTTGAGTGCAGGTACCATACGTTTGTATTGGGTATATTGTTTTAATCTAATCTATGGGTGATGAAAAGGGTGCCTCCATTTTGGTTTTATTTTTTTTTTCTTTTTTTCTTTTTTTATTTTTGTTTTTTCCTGCACTTACGCCCGACTTTCACAGGCTGTCATAAAAATGCAGCTTGCAGGTTTGGTGTTTTTGTATTTTGTCCTTCGACACCCTTCCTCTTGGATAATTGGAGTCGGTTGACCAGTGAGAGGCCTGGAATTGGCTCTATTGAGGAAGGTCAAAGATAGCATAGGACTGCCCGAACTGAGACACCGTTGAAAAGTCGGGGGCAGCTTAAGCATTTTTTGATCAAAATATGTGAACCGAGAATATCAAAGTTTTTTCATAAGTAGTATCAATGTTGTACCGTGTTAGCCATAGAAAAGTGTAGAAGAGTGAAGAAATCAGGCGATATCTTTTAGAGGCTTTAAAGGATCGCCTGATTCTACTCCTCACTCTTCTACTAAGTTTTTTCATGTATGATAGATTGCTCATAAATGGCTTCTTTAGGATTCCAATGTACTGTATACTCATACAAGATGGACACACACTGGACCTATCTTACTGCCTCTGCACAGGAATCTATACCTCTCAGTCTGTTCTGAATTACAACCTGCTCATCTTCTCTAACATATCCACTCCACATACCCCTCCTGCCCCAAATCTAGTACACTCCCACAGAAACCTACAAAACCTCAACCCTCGCACTCTCTGAATCCCCCCTCTCCACCATATCCTGATTTGCTGACCCAGACGCAGCCACCACTTTCTAAAACAACACAATCACCTCCACTCTTGATGCGGTCGCCCCTCTCACACACAACAGAACCCGCAAAATAAACAGACAACGCTGGAACACAGACTCCTCTGCACAGCTCAGGTGAGCTTCCAGAATTGCTGAACACCGCCGGAAGAAGACCTGCACAACCACTGACTTCACCTCATACAAACAATCACTACATACATTTAAATCTGCAATCACCTCAGCCAAACAGGATTATTCACCACTGTCATATCCTCCCTGTCTCACAACTCCAGACAATTTCAACACCTTCATCTCTCTCCTCCAGCACCCCCGCCCCCATCTCTCCTATCAGCAGATGATTTCGCTACACACTTCCTAAATAAGATCAAGTTCACCAGACAAAGCTTCACCCTGCAGTCCCATCCACCTACTTCTCTTCCTACAGTGTCCGCACAGCCCACCCCTATACTGGCACAGTCACCACCTTCCATCTCTACACCTCTACATCATTAATCCCTAACATGCTTCTCTCTTGTCACTCATGACAAACTTTCCTCTTTACTGTCCAAATCCAAACTCACTACCTGTAATCTTGACCCACTGCCATTCCACCTCATCCCTGACCTTAGTGCTGTTATCATCCAAACCCATCAACCAATCATTAACTTCTGGCACCATTCCTTACTCCTTTAGACACGCTACCATCATACCCATCATTAAGAAGACATCTCTTGGCCCCTGCTGTCTGTCCAACTATCGCCCCATCTCACTGCTTCCGTTCGCCTCTAAACTCCTTGAACAGCACGTCTATCTTCAAGTGTCCTCTCATTTCTCCAACAACTCTCTCCTTGATCCCCTGCAATCTGCTTTCCGACCCCACCACTCTACCGTAACCGCCCTAACCAAAGCCACCAATGACCTAGTAACTGCTAAAGTCTTGCGCCATTACGCTGTCCTTCTCCTCCTAGATTTTTCCTCTGCCTTTGACACTGTCGACTATTCACTCCTCTTACAAATCCTCTCTTCCCTCGACATCACGGACTTGACCTTTTCCTGGATCTCCTCACTGATCAAACATTCAGCGTCTCTCATTCTCGCACCACCTCCTCCTCCCGCCCACTCTCCGTTGCTGTCCTGGGCCCACTACTCTTCTCTATCTACACTCTTGGCCTGGGTCAGCTCATAGCATCACATGGCTTTCAATACCACCTGTAGGCTGATGATACCCAACTCTACATCTCCAGCCCAGATGTCACCTCTCTCTCTGCCAGATCCCAGACTGTCTTTCATTGATATCCTCCTTCTTCTCTTCCCGCCTCCTAAAACTAAACATGGAGAAAACTGAATTCATCATCTTTCCACCATCCTACTTTATCCCTCCACCTGATCTCTCTATCACAGTCAACGGCTACACTCTCTCACCAGCACAGCAAGTCTGCTGCCTTGGGATCACTCTTGACTCCAATCTGTCCTTAAAAGCGCACATTCAAACCTTTACATCTGCCTGCCGCCTCCACCTGAAAAATATCTCCCGAATCTGCTCATTCCTTGACTTTGATCACACAAAAATGCTTGTCCATGCCCTTGTCATCTCCCACCTAGACTATTGCAACATCCCTCTCTGTGGCCTCCGGTTTAGCACCCTCGCTCCCCTCCAAACCATCCTTAACTCTGCTGCCCGTCTCATTCACCTCTCTCCTCGATACTCCTCTGCCTCTCCCATCTGTCAATCCCTGCACTGGCTACCCGTTGCCCAGCGAATCCAGTTCGTAACCTTGACCTACAAGGCTCTCCATAATATCTTCCCTCCATACATCTCTGCCTTAATCTCTAGATGCCTCCCCTCATGCACTCTCTGCTCCTCAAAGGACCTTCTTCTCTGCTTTCCTCTTATCAGCTCCTCACATAACCATCTCCAGGACTTCTCATGTGCTTCCCCCATATTCTATAACTCACTGCCCAACACATCAGACTTTCCCCACTCTCACTAGCCTCAGAAGAAACCTGAAAACCCATCTCTTTAGGATTGCCTATAACAACAATAACCCCATTGCTCTACCCCACTACACAAACATGTCTGCCCCTCACCTTCTGTCTTTTCCCTCCTTCCCTGTAGACTGTAAGCCCTCACAAGCAGGGCCCTCTCTCCCTCTGTACCAGTTGTTAGTTATTTATCATCACCTTGTACTTGTTTGACCTACGTTATGTATATAACTCCCCTCGAATGTACAGCACTCTGGAACTAAGGACGCTCTAAAATAAATGATAGTAATGTGATATCATGGTTTTTCATGTTATCTACTCTTATCTGTAAACAAAGGTCTTTGAAAAGCATTGAAAAGTTGTTGATGTCACATTCTGTGCTTCGATAAATAGTGCTTATCTATTCTTTTTAGTTCTGCTACATCTGTACATCTCAAGAATAATCAAAATTAGCAAAGAAAATGACAGATTGGCAAGCCACATGAGATTTTTATTGTATTGGTTCTCCAGACAACTCCTTTAAAGACTTGTCTGTTTAAAAAAAAAACAAAAAATGAAATAAGAAAATCATGTTTATAAATGTAACAAGGAAATTTTAATTTGATTGAGTAAGGTTCTAGGATTAGACCTTCCGATTTTGAGTAGGGAGCACTTACAAAGAGCTTCCCTCATAGGTTCTGTCTTGTGCTGCTTTACACAGACATTCTATTTATTTGAATGGGCATGGTGTAATAGTTCCGATTCTCTGTGGTGGAACTGCAGATAAACTGAACACCTACTGCCAGGCATGCCTACAATTAACAGCTGAGCACTTATGGTCACTGGAGTAGGATGTTGTGTTTATTTATCCAAGGGAGCCGTCTAAGGGTATGTTCACACAGCTTATTGCGACGCGTATAGTATGCGCCGCAATACGCCAGGTTTTCTTTTGAACCACGCGCTAATCAGCGCTCAATTTTAAAGCACAGGGGGGCCGGCCGAGTGCCGGTCCCATAGACATGCATGCCAGCAGCGCGTAATCGTGGCTAACAATTCACATGTCAATTCATAATTAACACAGGAAAAGCTGCTAGTGAGATTACTCAGGGGGAGGAGGGGACAGCAAGCTTAAGGAATTATACACAGCAATAGTTAGGAAGTTAGGTAGTTTTGTATAGATACTCCATAGAAAAATTCTGTTTATAATCTATTTGCCCATTGCAAAGTATAGGCATTTAAGAAAATTTGATTTGCTGTGAGGGTTCTTCCATACGACCCCATTTCACCGATATTGCATCGAAAAAAATTCTGTTTATAATCTTATTTGCCCATTGCAAAGTATAGGCATTTAAGAACACTGTTGATTTGCTGTCTTTGGAGTACAGTTCTTCAATAAGAGATTGTGAACAAATCTTGACTTTTTTAATATTTATTCTCTTGGTCCTATTCAAAAAAATCTCGTTTTAAATAGTCATTTCTTCTTGCTAATTTTATTGTGAGTGTCCATAAGGTAATTGTTGCTGGTTTTGGGGTAAGGTCACTGTAAAAGACACTGTTAGTAAAGGTTCTATTGAAAAAAAACTTATTTCACATACTCATTTCTTCTTGCTAATTTTATTCTGCGTGTCCATAAGGTCATTTTTGCTGGTTTAGGGGTCAGGCTACTGTAAAAGGGATGCCAGGGGTGCCAATAGGGCAGTACTCCTGTCATTGGCCCTAATCAAAAAGGGGCCCAGTGATATGTTAAAAATAGGAACTAGTAATGAATGGGGACCCCATTTGATTTAACTGCATGGGACCCTTAAACAGTTAATAGATGACTGACAGCAGCCCTGCCTACCGCTGCACCCTCTATAACTACGGCACTGCCAGCTGAACCTCCATGTTCCCGGTTGGAATGTTCTTGCTGCCACCATATATATGACATTTTCTTGGGCTCTGGTGCAAAGAGTAATATGGGGCTCCTGCCAGTTACCATGTGCCATTTCCAATACCGGCGTCTTCTTATGTTTCAAAGGGGCCCTGTGGCAGCTGCTAGCGCTGCACCTTCTATAGCTACGCTGTCCTCATCTTTTCAGTTATGAATTATTTTAGCCTGTGAATTTTTTTCTGTGACTCTTAGAGCCACATTTTCTTTACTAAGTTGTCCCACATATCCATTTTACTGTTATGGATGCTAATTGCAGCATCTCCTCACCTGTATGGGTATAAAAATTAACCAGAACATCTTCTCCCATTGACTTTAATGGAGTTCGAAGTCCGGTTCGAGTTCGACTCAAACTTCAAGCCGAACTTCTCGAAATTCGAGGTTCTACTCGAACTCTAACTTTTTAGGGTTCGCTCATCACTAAAAGGCACCAACAAGTTTAAAAATGAAACCAGATTCGGACTGGCCCACAGGGGAACAGAGGAATCCCCTGGTGAGCTTTTGAGCATAATAGACCTAGAGTTTCTTTTAAACAGCATATTCATCCTTGGGAGAGGCAAAAAGGCAGAGAGAAAGAGGCAAAAAGCAAGAGTTAGAGTATAAGAGGCATGTAGAGTAGCTGTAAGGTGGGTCCCCAGAATCAACTCCATTGGTTTGCCCCCCAGAATTAAATTTTACTGCTGGACCCTAGGCACTTCAGTCCAACATTGCATATAACTGGTTGTCCAAGGCTCCGTGAAAGGCCATTAGAGGCTCAGAATGGAAAAGAGAATGTCCTGTGAGTGAAATAAGTAGGGAATCCATCTACAGGGAACCCCACCATGGTGATACTGAAATGGGACAAGCATCTGTAATCCTTCTGCAAGTAAGTAACAGTGTAAGAGGCTCCAGAGACTAGTAGTGTAAATACTATAAAAAAATAAAAGCTAAACTTTGTGTGTTACTCTGTAAAAGGCAATAATCCTGGGAAAGGCTGTGGAGAAAGTGAACTTAAACAGTATAAAAGAAGGACCGGACTCTTTCATGGGTTCTACATGCATGCTAGGAAGGCTGGTCTAGGTGATTTTGCAAATGACGAGTGACATAGCCAACACCATTGGAGGCACTATGGCATGAATAGAATGTGCAACCTCACAATCAACACCTTGAGAGGGCATTATTGGGTAATAGTTGGCTTCTTTTAGATGCACAGGATGGAAGGTTTTAGCAAGTTCTATTAGCCATCTTGAGACACAACCTTACCCAAAGGCCTTAATTAAAACTGTGTCAAATTTGTTTTTGTGCTTAAGAAGATTTACATATTAAAAGTGTACCTCTGCTAGGGGCTGTAACAATTATGCTTGTGCACTACTTCAGTAACTTTCAGGGGTGCTGTGCCTAACTATGGAAAGAAAAAAAAAGGTGTCTGCTTGCATCAATAAATATCTATAACATTTCAATGGAATAATGTTAGACCCCTTACAAAGTGTCCACTGAAGCTGGTGATACATTCCCGTTCATCTACTAAAACTTGGTACAAAAAGATTTGAAAGAAATTATTATGTGTAAATACAGACCAGATTTAGTTTTTCTTGTCATGATTGTATCATGCTCTCCCTTTTATAAGATCTTTAGTTTTTATTGCATTATACCATAGCTAATGTCCCTATGACAATATTCCTTAATCACTTCTATGCTACTGCTGCCCAGATAGACTGGTTTAAAATGCTTAATGTAATTGAAAGTCATTTTGGATCTCAGCTTTATTCACTGAAAAATCTATTCAGATGAATCCTTTTTCTATATGTGTCTGGGATGTCGCGAGTTTTCCCAGAATAAATTGGCACAGGCCTCAAAACCAAAGAGAAAAAATGTGAATATGCTTCCCTCCGCCATCAAGATTTATAATGATTTAATAATGTCTCTATATTTCTACTTGGCACCTGTTGAATTGTTATACTTGCCCATTAGCACTCCATTTAACAGAAAGAGTTAGTTCATAAATTCTTCTCTTCTACATGTAAAATGAGCTAAAAGACACAAAATTAGCTTTTAAATTTTAAAGAATTAAGATCCATAAAAAGCTGTTTTCTATACGGCATGCTCTGCCAGGAGTGTCGGTATGCACATAAGACTGTGCTCCTTGTCTAGATAGTCAAATGCTTTGATGACGAGCTTTGAACGAAGCCAGAAAACCAGCAAAAAGCATATATTTGCCCAATTCTTTCCTTTGTCCAAAAAAGTTCATACACCAACGCAACAAACCAGTATAGTAGTGAATAGAGCCTCTACAGCTGCCAAAGTGCAGAACAGAACACCATGAACTGCCATGCAAACTCCATCTTATTTTGTGTGAATAAAAATAATTTCCACTATAAGCAATGCTTCACACCTACGGTGACATGTACGAACGTTGGCGCTAACAGGCCAGTTCTAAATAGGTTTAAGGCAGTGTAGAATGCACCAGAATGTATGAACCTGTTCTTCTGCAGCTCATACATACAGGGGCATTGTAGTGCCAATACGACAAGTCTGGCTCAGGCATCACCTTTAACCTTGTCTGGCTGTTCTAACTGTTCTGCACCTAGATTTGGCATCAAAGAATCATAAACGTGTCTAATCTATGAATGTGGTGCAACGCCCCCAGAATGCCCCAAATCTTTGGCGTCTTAAAAAGTGTTGTGCCGGCACTTATCGTTCTTACATGTCGCCCATAAAGTCCAGTGAAGCATGCTACAATATTATGCTCACACAGTTCCTGATAGAAGACACCTTCTGTTGTAGTTCCAAGGATAGTAAGAATGGCAATGTAACATGCTTGTGATTCCAGTGAAAAAAAGTGAATTTACAAAATATTATACAAATAAGGCAAAATAAAGAATATATGTGCTCAGGTGATAAATAAATGTCATATAACATCACGTAATTAATAATATAAAGCAAATATAAAGCACTCCAATCAATATATGTAGTCACTTAGCTATGGATTACATCTCTCATAAGAAGCTCACCCCCAAGCTTTTAATGAATAAAATACTGTTTATAACAGGTGTGCATACAGTGTGTATGTCCTAAGAGATAGACTAGCTAGGAATGTGGTCTTGTGTTAAATCCTACAGGTTCTTATGTGTGAAACTGACATGAGAATTGAAATGAAAGATTCACACGTTTTAGCAAATTAACCCTTCCCTATACACCTTCATATTCCTCTGTATGAAAAGTACAGCATATTTATGGCTAGCCTATGGTGACTCCCTACAAAATGGAGTTGTAAATGAAATGTGTGTATGAGCTGTATCTACAAGAAGCTGATAGATGAAAATATTTATATGTATAAAAACAAAACATCCAACTGTCCATATATATACTGTATACATAGACCCGCATTGGCATCGTAGCCTTTTCCTTATATATTTATTAATTTTTGTTAATAAAAACAGGTAAAATACCTTAAAGTCCACAATTTTGTGCCATATGGTAGCGAGGAGCAGCCCAGACAACCAGCTGCACTGCACACAGTGCAGCTTTCGAGGGAATGTCAGAGGGCGCGTGACTTTCCCTTGAGTTGTTGCACTGTGTGCAGCGCAGCTGGTTGTCTAGGCTTCTCCTCGCTACCATATGGCGCAAATTTGTGGACTTTAAGGTATTTTACCTGTTTTTGTATTTGTCACTCTATCATCTAAAGAATTTTTATGTAAGAAGAAAGAAGTGTGTAAAGAATTTTGTACTATGCACGGATTAAATTAATAAAAATATACAAAAAGGTTATGATGCTAATGCGGGTCTATGTTTATATATATGGACAGTTGGATGTAAAGGGTACCAAAGGAGACCCATGTGTGATATAGACTTGTGGCGTGTACATGCAGAAAGGGGCAGTTTGAACATAAAAAAAAAACATACCTTTTTCTTAAAATACACTTTTAGCAAATGGGTGTCACAGCTTCAAAGTCTGCGTCCACACTATACTTGTTGTGAAGGACACTGAGAAATTATTTCTCAAAAATAAAACATTTCCAAGGATCACATATGTTCTTTAAGTACTGTAACTGGAATTTGGAAAAAAAAAAAAAAAAAAGCGTTGTATAATGCTGAGTGTAGGGCCTGATGGGCGGTACATGACAGCAATTCAAGGAGCATTAAACAGAGAAATCCTGTGTCATACTTGCCCTTATACGCTTGTATTCATTTTGCTTTACATATGTTATGAGCATGTTTATGCCTGATGTACACTATTAATGAACTACTTCTATTACACTTAGTGAAATAGAACTTCTTACAAGGACATAATGTATTTCTATATAATATTAGGTAGCTACATGCAGATCAATAGCTTAATATGTTGTTATTAATGCTAATTACTCAGCGCAATGACAATGAATTTGACAATGAAAAAAATTATCTCCAGAGTCATAATTTAGTTAGTGTGACTGGTAACACAAATGTGGTTAAATAGATCATTAACCACTAGGTCTGACAACTTCTCTTCTTCCTATCCTTTTTGCTTCCCCCTGCATTCAGCTAAATAAGCTTAAAGCAAAGGTACAGCAGTTGCAGATGAAATCACGTCCATCTATGTCCATGTGAGCTTGCCAGTAACATCACTATTTTTCCTGCAAACTCACATGGCCACTGGCAGTCAAAGGTTCATCCTAGCACAGCTGCCACACAGTGGGACCCCAACCGAGGTCTATGACCACACGACATTGACAAAATGCCGGTCAGATTCTGTTGGTATTTTATCATCTTTTCGATGGTTTTGGGGGACGGTTCTGTCCGCAGTTTGTGAATTCAGACATCCTCCTAATCATTGAATAGCACAGCTTAAACCTGAAAACCGGGCGGAAGATTGTGCATACTCTGAGTTTTTTGGAATGCCAGCGGTGTGAAAATCCACCCAGTAAAAAAACGTGCAGTGTAGACTACTTGGCGGATTTTTTATTAAAGTCAATGGGGATGATTGATAGTCGGTTTTCAGACGGTTTTAAAATGCAAAAACTGTCTGAAAAACTGACTGAAAACTCTTGCCGTGTGGACGTGCCTTAGGGTGCGTTTACACAGCAAAGGACAAAAACAGCTCTGTTTTGACCTCAGCAGAACCGTTCATTACAACCAGTTTTTGGACTGTTTTTGACACAAAAAACAGCCAGTTTTTCGGCAGTTTTGGTTTTTTGAACGGTTTTCGTCATTGATTTTGTCCAGGTTTTTTCAACGGTTTTTGGACTGTCTTTCAAGCTGAAAAGTATACTGAGTACAAACGTATTCCTGATTGGTGCAACAAACCATGTCCACCCAGTGGTCACTCCCTGAGATTCCAGTGGCCATCTTGAACTTGTCTCAGCAAGTAACTGATTGTGTTTGCTCCAGGCTCTATTTTAAAAAATAATATAAAATAAGTTTCTCCACTGTTAGACAACTGTGGTGACATGTATGAGTCCTCTTCCATCAGAAACAGGAAATGGTTTGCCGGACCTTCCTGTGTTAAAAAAAAGTGCAAAATGACCTGCAAAAACACACCCACTATAGGTGGGATCATTCTTCACTTTTTTTTTTCTAAAAACCTAAAACCGCCCCAAAAAAACACCCAAAAACTGCGTCAAAAACCTGGACAAAAATTGCTTGCTCACCTCTGAGCAATTTACATCGACTCCAATGTTAATTTGGAAATATCTGGAAACAAAGCAAAAGAATAAACATGTTCAAAGTTTTTCAGACCGCCGGCGGTATGAAAAACTGTCCGGCGGAAAATCCGTTCAGTGGGGACTGCTGAACTGTTTTTCTATTGGAATCTATGGAGGAGCGTTGCTTGCAGGTTTGCAGTTTTAGAAACCGTCTGAAAAACAGACCAAAAACCCTTGCCGTGGGGACATGCCCTTAAGGATTCATGAAGGCAACATGACTTCTTGTTACAGAGCTTCATGGGCACTGTGTGCTGCTATACAGACTTTAGCTCCATTCACAACCAATTTTTTATTTATGATTAACATACATGTTCTTCTCTGCTCTCCTTTTGTCAGCTCCTCACAAAACTGTCTCCAAGATTTCTCTCGTGCCTTCCCCATACTCTGAAACTCATTATCCCAACACATCAGACTCTCTCCCACTCTCACCAGCTTCAAAAGCAACCTGAAAACCCATGTCTTCAGGATAGCCTACAACCTAGAATAACTATGCTGTCACTACACCCTCCACAAACATGTCTGTCCCTCACCTCCTGTCTCTTTCCCCCTTCCTTGTAGATTGTAAGCCTTCGCGGGCAGGGTTCTCTCTCCCTCTGCACCTGCTGTTAGTCACAGATTGTCACTATTGTAATTGTTTGACTTATGTTATGTATGTAACCCCCTGAATGTACAGTACCCTGGAATCAATGGCGCTATAAAATAAATAATAATAATAATATTAAATGGGTACTATTCTACAGGGCAAAAACTGCATACAAATAATGCCTCCATCTCTGTATTTTTATTGTATCTATTAAATGCATGGCTATCCCTTACCACCCATCTCTGTCCAATTATTGACATAGAAAACATATACGGTTTTCTAAACTTTTGTTGTTAATAAAGAATTTTTTTAAATAAAGATGTTTTCAATAATAAATGCAAAACACAGCCATTTTAACAAATGTAATAATAAATCTTTATGTCTGTATACATTTCTCATTGACTCATATTTAAAAAAAAAACATAAATATATTGCTGTCATTTGATTACAAATAACATACTTAGCAATGGGTCACTCATCCTGGGATACTGTTATATACATCACATATACTGTTTTAAAGAAGGACAAAAAACGCCGTAGTCTACTCTTTTTCATTTTTTACCAAAAATATATACAAATAAGGTAAACATAGTCAAAGTCTGCTCTTTTGAACTATGTTTTCCCTATTAGAATTCCCTATGAATCTGACATACTATGTGTTTTAATAACTTTTTAGGCTTAGCAGATGGCAAAAACATAATATGAATTGGGCTTTAGCTAGGTGCCATATGTACAAAGTCATTTTTCTCCAGCAGCAAGGCTTCTTGGGAAGAATAGCTCTGTACACAGAACATCTCATGGAACATACCGTCATTTTTCCGACGGGTTTGTATGCTGGAAGCTAGAAATCCTATGCCTAAGTTCATAATCTGCAAGTCTCCTTTTTGTGGTATATATCTCCTTGAAGCAGCAGTTGGCAAGCAATGTGAATATTTGCTGAAGATTTTCTAGAGGTATAAAAGTATATAAATTATTTATTTTGTCTGCCAGGTAAGATTTCCCCATTAGACAGCTGATGGCGGATGAACGCTGTACTTTTGCAGCCTTGAATCTGAGAGAAGATGGCGCAGTTGGCTCTGTTATATAAACACCTTGAACAGAATGCATGACTGCTGACAGGTTTACCAAACAAGATGAAAACACGATGAAAATCTTCATTTGTTTCCAAGGAAAAGGAAATGTTCCCACGTGTTTGGACATCTGTACACCCAACATGTGGCAGTTATTGTGCTGAGCAATCAGTGCACTTAACATGCTCTGGGAAATTAAGATTTTCAAAGCTTCAATTCCTTGCATTCTTCTAGAAAACAAGCCTGCGCAGCCGGCCACGAATCAATCCCTTCTAAATATATTGCTGTCATTTGATTACAAATAACATACTTAGCAATGTGTCACTCATCCTGTGATGCTGAAGGATGTCAGGGTTCTGTGTATGGGAAAAAAAAGTATTTATGCCTCATTCATAAAAATTGTTGATGAAGCTTTGAGTGAAATCATTTTCTCAGTGTACGTCTATGTCAGTGATTATATTGGGGAAGGAAGACACATGTCTTTAATGTAGCTTATTTATTCAAACTACTGGATAAAGATTGGGGGAAAATTTAAAATCACGGACAATTATCAGATCCATTGTGTGGAATGCTTGAGACATATGGGTTTCAGGATACAGTTATTCTGTCATCTCAAGTCAAAAATATTTGTAAATGCATAAAAAAGTGTCTTTTCTCATCTTTTGCCTACATGTTCTAACTCCATAAAGAGGAAGCAAATCAGATATTTTAATGACCAAAAAATATTAGTGACTAAAGTCGGTCGTACACATGAGAAAATGTTGGCTAAACTAGTGATTTACACAGGACCAGCGGACCACCATTTATGGGAGTGAAAATAAGTAAAATTTTATTGTATATCCATAATCGAGCTCCACACGTAAGATTATGGGAATAAAGAAGTGACTTAAAGTGAGTGTGACATTTTGGTCAATAGGACTTTGTCATTCAAAAGTCACATTGGTGTCAGAGGGCGGCCGTATATAGAGTGTGACTATAGCCGTAACATCCATAGCCGTAACAATTTTTTCCATTATTTTGATAGAACCTTCAACAAAGATGTGAACTTAGACTAACTAGAGCCAATAGCATCTCTATCTATGTCTCCATCCCTCTTACTGTACCTCCTCTTTCTACTCTTACATCTCCTTAGACTTCTATGGGCAACCTGAACAATTAGTGATATGGTAATTAGTATCAATTAGTGATATGGTAAATCATCTCATCTTTAACCCGTTAACGACCGCCCGCCGACTTTAGACGTCGGCTGGTGCGGGTCACTCCTCTGCAGCGACGTCTTTAGACGTCGCTGCAAACATCGGGGTTTGAGGCGCCCGGCGCCACAATTGCGCTGGGATCGGGGCTGTACTACACAGCCCCGATCCCAGAGCATCCCCTGCAAGTATCGGGGAGCGGAGGAAACCTCCGCAACCCGATGCTTTAACCCTTTGATTGCGACGGTGCATTACCGCAGCGCAATCAAAGGGTTTCCCCTGCTCTGTCAGGTGATCGGATCACCCGCTCAACCGACAGAGCCCGGGAAACGGCTGAACAGTCAGCTCTGGGGACCTAGCGTGGCCCACGAGCTGTCTGTGTATGAAGCCAGTGATTAGGACGCACTGTGTGCTGTCCTAATCACTGCCTGTGTCAGACTGACACAGATTAGAATGTATTAGCATACAGGGGCGTAACTAGAAATGGCTGGCCCCCATAGCAAACTTTTCAATGGGCCCCTTCCCCCCCCCGCCATCCCGTTCACTCTCTGCCCACATCCCCCCAAAAAGGGATAAAATCCGAATCACATGGACTCTTAGTAAAAATAGCACAAAAATAGAAAAACGTAAGATTTATAAGTGCAGGACGCCGTGGCGGAAAATCACAAACCTATAGTAATCAATAGGCTTGGTCAGCCACTGTGGGCGTCCATTGTGAAACAGATTCACTCAGGCGCACATTTTCATCTCTTTTTCGGAGGTTCTGAATGGAACCTCAGATATACATGTAAACTGTGCCTAAATGCTGCAGACATAGGTACCTTCATCTTATAAGTCCTGCAGCTCGTCTCTGGGCATTCTGCAGGGGCGTTGCTAGGGTCCTAAAACATTCGGGGGCACGGGCCCTTTGTTAGTGGTGAGTGTAAGGAACAGCCGCTGTCCGCTATGCATAGAGTGGGCTCAGCGTGTGAGCCCGCTTTATACATCCTTCATGCCATTTAGATGTTCAGGGACATCCATATGCATGAAGGGGATAATTAAACCCCGCCGCTAGCTTCCAGCAGCAGAGACTCTGCTCTTGACTCCCTTACTTGATGGTCTCCCGACCACATACCCCATCCTCCCAGCCCAGGACCTACCAGCATTGTCCCACTCCTACCTCCTGCTGAATTCAAAAAATATAGGTTGCACCCTCATTTTTCTTCTCAAATTTGGGGGCACAAAAAGTATCTCTTATGGTCTGAAAAAATCGGTATATGTGGTGATGTAGTTTTAACTCCTAAATGACAACAGCTGTCTTCCATTTTTGTTCTTCTTTTTTCATCTATAACTCTTTTTTTTCTTTTATGTTGATAGAGCCGTGTAAAGGCTTATTTTGTGCAGGATGAGCAGACATTTTTACTGGTTACCATTTTGGGCTTATTATGTTTTTTTTGATCACCTTGTATTCCAAAATGTTATGCAAAGTGTATAAAAAATCCTGGTAGTGTTTTTTAATTTTTTTTTTTTAACAGCGCTTACTGTGGGGCATAAACACGATTACAGCAATACCCAATTCATACCATTTTATAGTTTTTTGTTGTTTTTTTTTTTTAATGTTGTAGTAATGTTACACAGAAATAAATAAATAAAATGTTCTGCATCATTAAATTCTAATACCCATAACTTTTTTTATTGGTACTGTTGTGAGGCTCATGGGACTTTTTGATAGCTTTTTATTCAATTTCTTGCATAGTGGGATGAACAAAAAATGTTTATTTAAATTTTTGTAGAAGTGTTCATGGAGGGGGTAATATATCAGTTTTATAGCACCGGGTTGATATACGGTGATGCCAAATATGTGTACTTTTTTTACAATTTTTCATTGACAAGCATTTGTAATGGGGAAAAGGTTATATGTGTGTTTTTTTTGTACTTGTTTTTTTCCACTTTTTATTTGCTTGACCACTTTAATACATCAGACTTATCTCACTGCAGATGGCACCTACCCAGCTGTTACACACAGGGACAGTATATATACAAATGTAACACACAGGTAAATATTGGATATGTGTATATATTGTTCCTGTGTGTATATTACAGTATATATATTTATATACACTCTACACCACTATTTATATATATATACACACACACACACATGTACTTCACACATGGACAGTATATACACGTATAATACTTATCTGGGTGTTACATTTGAGTATATCCTGTCCCTGTGTGAAGTACATGTGTGGGTGTGTGTGTGTGGGGTTGTGTGTGGTGTGTGTGTGTGTGTGTGTGTGTGATGTGTGTGGTGTGTATATATATTGTGAGCTTGCACAGCTCTGGGATCACCGCATGAGTCTTTCAGGCATGAGACAGAGGCAGAAGTCAGGTACAAACGGCTGCTTGACTCCGTGGGTTTATTTAAACAGCAGAACAAAACCGATGGCAAACATGCACAGCAACAACAAAAACAAAAAGACTTGCTCGTCTGAGCGCTTGCTAACAATGGTGTAGTTCCCTCACTATCACCTTGTTGGTCCTACACTGGCTTCCCCCAGTGTGAACACCTCCAGCCCAGAAGGTAGACTGGAGGTACAGCCGACGCCCAGTCAGCTACCTGCTGACCTTTTATACAGCCAGGAAATCCTGGCGTGGAGCCATTGGGAGTAAGCACCCACCCTGCTCTTTGCTTACTCCCAATGAAAGGCCAACTCGGGAATGGCTGGTAGCCGTACTAACGGATTAAACATAGGTCGACAGTTTGTACTGTCGACATCTATTTATCAACGGCCTTTCACTCCACCAAGGCTGCTTATCTTGGTGGCATGCGTCCTGGGACTCCCCAGAATATGTCCAGAACCTGGCTGGGATATATACTCCTTGTAGACCTTCCCAGCTGCGGCCTTACAATTATATATAATATATTTATATATAATATATATATATATATATATATATATATAATTTATATATTTAGTATATATATATTATATATATATATTTATATGTAGTGGTGTAGTGTGTATATAAATATATATATATATATATATATATATATATATATATATATATATAGTGTAATAAACACACAGGAACAGTATATACACAATATGTAACTGTGTGTTACATTTGTGTAATATACTGTCCCTATGTGTATGTATATACTAATATACTGGACCTGTGTCACAGAGGTACAGTATATGAGTATAGACATGTTAGGTGGGGGCATAGCCCTCCATCCTGCTTCAGGACATACCTTATGCAGGGTCACTGTCACTGGGGTCCTAGAAGCTCCTGGGCTGTTTAGGCAGCTCTGGAAGTCTTGAGGAAACCAGAAGCTCATTCTGGTTTCCATAGTGATGGGGTCGACGATCTGCTGCAGGAGCCAGCAGGAGGAGGCAGGGAACCTTGCTGTCGGTGCTGTAGTCCGGGGGAGGGCTGTGCAGGGAGCACAGAAGAGGAGGGGCTGCTCTCACTGATCCCTGAGAGTGGTGAAGCTCTGGAGGTGGGCGGAGCTTCTCAGTGCAGAGAGAGTTAGGAGACTATTCATTCGGGGCAGAAGGCTTTACATCCGGGGCTTCTGCCCCGAATGATACTGCCTAGCGACGCCCCTGGCATTCTGTGCTCCCTTTTGTCACCTTGGGCTTGCAGCCACTGAGTTTCAGGAGTCAGGGGTGAAAAGAAGATGAGTGCAGGCACATGTACAGGATCTGCCCCCACATCCCCCAAACCCCCGCCGCCCAGTTTATAAACCAAAGTAACAATAACAACCCACATCCTCCCGCACATTAACCCCTTCACCAAGTACTGAACAGGCTGCAGCACAGTAAGAGGTGGCTGTTATGCTGCTGCCTGGGAATGTTTTCTCTTCCTCCCTCCCGTTCTGACCCGACTTCACATGTTTACCACATTTTCTTTACTTGCTGCTGGGACAGTACAGTGAAAGGCAGCACTGACCTTTTTATTTGCAGGCTGCCTGGGGGGCTTCTCATTCTTCCTCCTCCCTCCCCTTCTGCCAACATTGACCTTCATCTGCATTTCTGTACAGGGGAGGAGGGGGCCTTGAAGAGGCAGGAGAAGAGTCAGTGACACTCTGACTGCTCGTTGCCTGCATGCTTAAGACTGCGGCTCCTCTGCCTGTTCCTACTCTCTCGCCCCCTCCCCTCTCTGTTCGGAAACCTTATTGTACTGTATGTGAGGGAGAGTCATTACAGCAACATTTAAGCATAGAGCCCGCTGGGGGGATACATAGACGGAACACTACAAGGCTAGCAGGCGAAGGATCGGCTCCCCCCACGGGGCCCCCTAGTGGTGCGGGGCCCCGTAGCAGCTGCTTTGCCTGCTACCCCGGTAGTTCCGCCCCTGTTAGCATATATGAATATGCTAATACATTACTAAGTATAAAAAAAAAAATTAAAAAAAGGTTAAATAGTTCTCCCTTCATGGGAGTAAAAAAATAAATAAAAACAAAACATAAAAAGTGTAAAAAAAAAAAAGAATAAAAAAATAAATAATAAAATAAAAATAAATATTTAATAAAAAATAATTGTGCATAAATTACATGCACAAAAAAAACTACACATATTTGGTATCTACACGACCATAATAACCTGTAGAATTAATCTAACAAGTTATTAAGTGTGAAATGTGAATGGTGTAAAAAAAATAATAAATTTTTTATTTTTTTTTTTTAATTAAAAAAAATACTGCAATTATTTTATAATGAACTTAAACTATTCCCCCATAAAGTACAACTTGTCTCGAATAAAAACGAGGCCTCATACAACTGCGTCATTGAAAAAATAAAAAAGTTACAACTGTTGAAACGCAAGGAGGCAAAAACTAAAAAAATGTTCTGGTCATTAACTACTTTTCAGGCGTTCGGCTTAAGGGGTTAAAGATAGATTTCAGAGTTAAGTAAATGTGAATGAACAGTGCAAGTGGAGAGAAGAAATGGTTCAGAAATGGAGAAAGAATTTTCTCTAAGATAAACAGTAGTATAACTTTCCTTATATGTGTTGGTAGTATGTATTAATGTAGAAGATACAATGCCTATTTAGCCTCTAAGGGTGACATGTATGAAACTTGGTGCCTTGACACAATTTTTTGTGTCTTTTTTTTTTCCAAGGAAAATGCACCTGCATATATGAAAATGGTGAATGTGTGCTCAGAAATGGTACCTAAGGTTCAAGGAGTCACTCATCAGTGTTTGGCGCGTTGTGGAACTTTGGTTCATTAGTAATGTGCCAGACGTGTATTTGGCCCTACAGTGTAGCAGCCACCCCAAAGGTTTTGTGAGAAAATTTTGGGGCAACATTGCAGGATCATTTCCCGGTTTTATTCAAACT